>JASKGO010001068.1:0-63188 GCA_030556065.1 Holobus sp. GC000080
TTTTATTTCCTAAGCGCGCGAAAATTAAATTTCAGTTGGAAAATATCGCGGGAATTCAAATTTCAATTTATCTCCTCGAACTTATTTACTCCTGATACAAATCCCCGATTTTCTAAGGATTCGAAAAATTGAATTTTAATTCGGAGCGCGCGAAAAAAAATCAATTTACCTCTTCGAACTTATTTACTCCTGATACAAATCCCTGATAAAAATCGGACGCTTTTTTCGGATTTTTCTTTTCGTAGAAGTAGTCGAATAATTCCCATTTAAATTAAAGTCGGAAAATTCAACTGGTAGTTATTTCAAATTTGAAGAGTTCGGAAAATTCGGACTGGAATGCGAAGAATTCGAAAAATTCGGACTGGAATGCGAAGAATTCAAAGAATCATTCGAATTTTTCGGAATTTAGGAGGTGGGCTTTAGAGTTTGTATCAGGACAATAAGTGCGGGGAGATAAATTGATGCAATTTAAACGGTGTATATCTGGTTGCCTACGATAAGATCATCAAACGTAAATTAAATTCAAATTCGTTTTCTTTTTAATAAAAACTGTTTCAACATTAGATAATGTGCTTCTTTATATATATAAATATTATTTATATCAATTGTTAGCTCTGAAAAGAGCTGATTTACTAAGAAAATCACTGAAAATATTAAAAATAGGTAACAAATATTAAACAACCATGCAAATTAATTTAATTTCACTTAGGAAAATAGTTAAGCAGAGAAATACCTTAAAATTTGGTTGAAACTAACAATTAAACTAATTAAACCTCAAATAATCATTAAACTAATAAATTAATTGCTAAAACTCATTGAACAACATTAAAAATAACTCTAACTAACAAATTACTTATTGAAAAGCAATGGAAAGTATTAAAAACAATGATAAACTATTTAAAAATTAAATAGACAGATAGTTTTATTTGCATATTGTAGTTTCTATGAAGCTGTTAGTAGTTTTGAATTAATTAACATTGAACTAATTACTGAAATGCAATGAAAAACTGAAAAAAACAACCAAAATTAAATTGCAGTAATATAGTCTTTGAGATTTCCCCTAAACGGACAAACAGTGAGATCCCCGCTGCCCTAAAACAAACCAAAAAATAAAACAAAAAATACATTTAGAGTTTTATATGTTTGTTTATATTATAATTAATATCATTACACTTACTTTTTAGTCTAGACAATAAATACTTAGGGTAAATACAATCACTAGTCTTAATTAGTTACAAATCCTAGCAATAAACAAATCTTCTTAACTATCATTAATAAATACAATGTAATATGTATAGCAATTCGATTTCTAAATAATTATTTTTTTAGATTAAAAACAAAGTAATGGTAATTGTGGGTGTGTAGTGGCGGTGATGAACAATAATACTATGCGCTCGTAAACATCTCTAAATGTAAACCGAATAAATAATAATGTCCGATATAATACAAAATCAATAATAATAATAATAACGTAATGTTTGGTGACTAAAACAAAAAACAAGTTTCACATTAATTACACTAAACAAAAAAAAAATTGAATCACATAACGTTTATGTACAAGAAGGAACGCATCATCTGCTCTTGTCCGTAGGGATGCTGGCACTCTGTATCCGCGGGAAGAGCCATCGGTCGCGGTTCCGATGATTCCGATACAGAGCCTCCTCGTGTCGCGAGTCCTGCTTCACCACGAACCTCCGGTTGATGTTCTCCCCGTTCAGGAACTCGCGGAAGAGCACCTCGTCGAATCTGCCGGGAAAGCGCACGGAATTCGGATGAGGAACCATCGGCCCCGGTGCTGCTTCCGTAGAGGAAACCACGGGATTCGTCGTCTCGTTGATTTTGAAGAAGATTGCTTGCGGAGTCTCCGTTTCGGCTTCAGTCGTGGGCACCGCTTCCGTTTCGGTGCCCGCAGTCTCCTGCACAGTGGCCAAAGTGGACATTTCCTCAGTGACAACCTCCGTGGTCGTCGGAAGGGTGTCTTCCGGAATTGCGGTGGTAGTCTCGGCAGTTTCCTCCACTGAAATTTTGGTGATTATAAAGGGAGCATCGACGGGACTCCTTTCGGGTTCTTCGAGTTTCAACGTGTCGTCGAAGTGACCGTTGGTGGGCGCCGCAATGAAGGTAGTGCCCGTGTTTCTGTCCGCGTCCATATTCAAAGGAATGTTGACCTGCAAGGGACCGGCCGTTGGCAGATTTTCCTCTTCTTCGTCTTCGTAATTATCGTAATTGCCTAACTCTTCGTTCAGATTCTGCAAGAGGTACAGATCGAGCGCCAAGGTGTTCAATTTCACCACTTTTATGCATCGGCCGTTGGCGTCCTGGGTGTATCCGGTGCCGCAATTGTAGCCGATCGGCGGCCCGATGAATATCGACTTGGGGGTGATCTTTCGTCGCAGCGAGGAATCGTTCTGCTGCTCGTCCAGGATGACCCAGGCGAATTCGGTGGAGCGCTCGTTGAGGGGCCGCGCCGGTGCCGATTGCACGCAGAACAACGACGTGAGCATAAGGATTATGATGTTGCCCACTTTGGAGACTTTCATTGTTGCTGTTTCCGTCTCTTTGGCAAACGGATCTGCAATTTGAATTGCGAAAAATTAACGTCTCTGGCATTCGGCCATTTGCGCTTTTATTTTAGTTTCTACGCTTTTTGTTTTCACAAACAAACCAAAAAAAAAGCAACGGAAAAAGTATTAAAAAAAAGTTAAGAAATAGAGCTTACTATTAGTAAAATGAATACAAGGTATTCAATGTAAAAAATGTAAAAAATTACAATTGGAAAGAAAAAATAAACAATAGTCTAAAAACATAATTGAGACCATAAAATTCAATTAATGTTTAATAAAGAAGCAGAAAAAAAAACCATAATAGAAAATCAAAATCAAAAAAGGAGAAAACAATTAGCAAAATTAGAATCTGGCACATGTTTTACATTTACTTCGATTGCTTATTACATAAATTTTTACTTAATCATTCTTCAGCGGTAAGTTAATAGAAACAAATCTAAATTGGAGAAGAATCTGACATAGAATTCCGAAAAGAAATTAGACTGAACTGACGAAGAAGTGACTGAACACGGAGACTCAAAGCAATAATATATCTAATAATATGGAGAGGAATGAATGAAAGAAAGAAAGATAGAAGGAAAGAAAGAAGAAGAAAAAAATGTTAATCCTTTCAAATCCTTATTAATATTTATTTTTCATTTGCTGCTATAAATAATACGGTCATTATCAGATGCGATGATGATACAATGAAAAGCCCATGGGTTATATACACCTAGTGTATAATTATCATAAACAATCATAAATTTTCTATCTTTCTGGCATATTTCCAGCGCGAATCGAGGACAATTACTATTTACTTTTAGGACATAATATAATAATATGTACTAGCGAATGAAATATCGTGCGATTATGTCGTCTTTTTTATTTTTAATTTTTTTTTTTTAATTTATTTTTAGTATTTTAAAATGTGTTTTGAAGCTAGCGCCATCTTACGCAATGCGCTCTTAATTATAATTTGTAGTAAGTTTCGGTTCTTCTAATTTTTCCATTTTTAATGTTGTTTTATTAAATTTATTCAAATTTCAAGATGATTTTATTCTAGCTAAATATTTAATTAATAACATTTTGTATTTTTATTGCATTTGGTTATTTAAAGATACAATTTACAGACCAATTTAAATTTTATTTTAATTCGAAGTATTTTATTATTTGGAAATAAATTTATTTATTAGTAATTATATTGCTTTACAGCTAAATGTTACTAAAGTTACACAATTTTCTGTTGTCGAAAATATTATAAATATACAGAAGAAGAAGAACTGTTAAAATTAAAACATTTAAAATTAAAATTTAAATTTAAAAAAGCCAAAAAGCAATAAGCCAAAAATAAAAAATTAAAATTAAAAAGCCACAAAATATGATAGATGTCAATGTTGAATAACTCTAAAATTTATTTGCAATTGCAAGAAGGTTTTCCCATTTTACCCACCACAAAAAGATAAAAGCAAAACCTAGGAAATTTTTTCTTTAGAAGCAATTAAAGAGAAACCGAAAAAAAAGCCGACCCGATAATTAAATAAAAGTTATATAAAAGAGAGAAAGATTTATTATGGATGAGAGGATATAATTGGCCATAAGTTGCCGAGAGAGACCAACAAAGTTGGTCAAGTTTTGACCCAAAGCCCGAGCGAGCGAATGTGTGTTGACAAACGTCTTTTTGTTTGCGCTTTATAATCGGCGGATTGATGGGAACTCATCGAGTGTCTCTATGCATGCATGCATGCATGCGAATAAAGAACAAAAGTGCCACTATTAATAGACATTCGCGGCATTTATAGTAAACGAATGTTGGACTTGTTAATTGTTTGCGCTAATTGCTCATTTGTCCGCGCGCTCTATATGTACTAAGGCTCGAACAGTTGTTGAGGGCTTTTCTCACGCTGGCTCTTTTGGCGATCCATTCGGATCCGATAAATAACTAATCGATCGCAAGCAGCAGAGTTACCTCATTTCATCGATTGTTTATTATTATTGTTGCCGTATTGCTGCTATAGGTTGCCGTTGAAAGATATGATTTTCAAGGAAATGCAGCGCACTTTGTTTGTATTTATCTATTTATATGCATTTTAAGCGCTTAGGTAATTGTTTCGTTAAGATTTATTGCCGTGGAAAACATTATTATTATTTCCAATGAATTCTCCGCGCTGATGGCAGCTCTGATGGCAGCTCCAGTGAGCTATTGAGCTTTGGCTTTGGGTCGGTGCCGGAGATGGGAAAAATGTCGGGAAAAAGGAGGTTAAAAAGAATCGTCGCAGTCGAAACTGCAAGAATTCGGATCGAATGATTAAATGCTTAATTACTTAAACATGAGTGTCATAAATTGCTGCTGCGTGCTATGTATATGCTCTTTCATTTCAAATATTTTAAGTGTTTTTTAATTTTTTATTTTATATTTTTCTTTAGTTCCTTTTTAGAGATTAACACAAATATTTTTTTTTACCAATATGGAAAATTAATAAATTAATTTCAGCTTGTACAGTGTAAGTAAAAATTTATGGGCATCTTTTTATTATTTATTACTGAATTATCAAATAGGTAACACAATAAAATGCTTTCCATGAAGTATCAAACTTTATTTAGTTGGAGAAAATGTATGATAAAACAAATTTTCGGTTTTCGGTTAAAAAATCATTTTTAAACTTCTCATTTTGTAATAAAAAATAACAATAACGATAAAAAAATAGTAAAAAAAAGTTTTAATAATAAAAATATTTAATTTAAAGCAATTTAAAAATAACAATAAAAAAAACTAATATATTTAACTTTATTTTTTATTAAATAAAAAAAAATTAAATTCCGATGACAATTTAAATAAATCATTATGAACTCCAATAAATCAATAGAATTATTTCCATAGCAAAATAAATTCTTGGTTTAAATTGGCTCAAAATTTGTGTCAAAAAACTTAAGAAATTGAAGAAAAACAATGGAAATTTATAAAAAAATAAGCATAGTTTATGCTTTACAATTGTCAATTATTATTTACAATAGACTTAATCAAATAAAAAAACAATAAAAAATTTGAATTATTTAAAAAAATAAGTAATTATTAAATAAAATAATTATTAATTACCCTAAAATAAAAATTACTAATTAAAATTACTTAATTGAAAATTCAACAAAAAACATAACAAATTTAAAATAATTTATAGCAAATTAACACAAAACTGGATAAAACTATTCAGCGATATTGATTGAACGAAATAGATTTTACAAATTTACGACCAAAGAAACACATTATTGGAGACCCTTTCATTAGCATTGAAAAGCAACAATAAATAAGGCAAACACATCGATCAACATCGAGTGGAACGCGGATCTATTCCTTTTACTTCTTCGGCAGGCGCTAGCAGCGGCCGACAACTCTTGTTAACTCTTTTCCAAAGAGCAACGACGGCGCACATTTCAACATTAATAACGATATTAAGTGTTACATAATGACAACGCCGAATATTTTTCACGGCCAACCAATGTCCACTTCACACATACAGATACACAGCACGGAGATATGAAAAAGATAAAACCAAACTATAAATAATAAAGTGAGGCAGGCGATCGGGCGAGCGCCTACAGCCGGACTTAGAAAGCATTTTTATTAGGGGCCCAGATCCGTTTCGGGTGCCACTTTCACTTATTACACTACTCGTATATACCTCAATGCCGAAGTGCTCGATGCTCCTCATCCTTTTCAACAGATACGCAGTATGTAACTGCTGAAGAAGCAGAAGCACTCAGGAGGACACTTGTTTGCATATGTATATCTTTGATTTTGTGTCTGTTGGCATTTGTATTTGTGTGTGTGTGTGTGTGTGTGTGTGTGTGTGTGTGAAAGAAAGTCCTGAATTCCTTGTTGCGTGGGCGGCGGACACAATTTGCGCGCGCGACCGGAATGCGATTAAGCAGAAAAAGCAGCAGAAGAAAAAAGAGGAAAAAAGAAAAAAGAGGAAAAAAGAAAAACGCTTGCGTTAACGTTCCTCAATGTCTCCATCCGAAGAGCACGGCAGAAAAAGTTCAATTACGGTATACATTCTATAGTTATTCACACACACACACACACACACACACAAAGAGTTAATATAAGTTCTGCCATTGTTTTCTGCATAATGTTCTTCTTCTTCTTCTTCTTCTTCAGTTTCTGCGGTGTTTTGTCCGCTTGATGAATACATACCGAAAGTACAACTATTTGTAATTTATACAGTGCGTTTTTCATTTTCAATTTTTCTTCATTTTCAACTAATCTTTTCTGTTTTGCTCGATAAAAATTAAAAAAAAAAAAACTTAGGCTTTGAAATGAATTATTTTTAAAATTTATTTGATTTTTGATTTATTTGATTCACTTTTTAATATTGCCCTTTTTGTGTTTTAAATTGAAATTTACAAAAGCTACTGTATATGGGAATTAATACTGGCGTATAATGCTGATATAAAAGACTGTACAGTTAATGATTTCAGTGCTGTTTTATTTTTTTAACATTCACTTGTTATTATTATTATTGTTGTTGCTTTTTTCCACTTTGGTAATTTTTGTGTAAAAAGAGCATAAAATTGCTCTCCGCGTTTGCTGCTTGCGTCTTTATTATTCAGTGGCGACTGCAAATTAAAGTCAATGTTAATTAAGTTTAAAAGTTCATATTGCAAAATTGATTTTCTGATTGTTCATAAAGCTTTTTTCGTTAAAAAAAACCTTTTTTTTTTAGTTTTTTAAAACTCTTAATTTTATTTCATTATAAACAAATATTTTATATCAATTGATTACAAATAGATTTCAAAGTTTTATTGTTTAGGTTTAGTCGATTTCGAATTTTCATTACTGAAAATAAAAGCAGCAGAATTTAATTTGAAAATCGATTAAATTTTAAGGCCATTTGAAATAAAATTTAGTTTTCCTTTATTTATTCGCATAAATTCAAATTGATTTCTATTTTTTGCAACAAATCTTTATTCAAAAGAATACCCTATTAATATAGTTATATTCTTTTCGGTTATAATTTAATTCAGTAAAGGTTTTTATTATTGGAAAATAAAAATACCATTTCTCGCTATAACTTTAAATAATTAATTTATTATTTTATTTATAGTTCTACTAATAATTTATGCACTTGTTATACAACATGAAAATATGCAAATAATTCAACAACAATTTTTTATTATTAATAATTTTTTTTTATTATTAATACGCTTAATTATTAATTACATAATTAAAAATTTAATAATTAAAAAAATGCAATAATAATGACTGATTAATAATTATTCAATTTATAAAGGAATAATATTATTATTATTGAACCGTATATAAATAACGAAAAAGGTTTCATTTCTTATAAATAAAAACTATTTAAATTTCTTTATAATATTTACATTTACAAGAATTAAATTCTTTTAAAATTTTATTACTTTAATTAAAATTTAAAAGCAAAATTAACATTAAGCAGTTAAAACGAACAAAGAAAACTACGCAATTACTCATCAAACAATTATTTTACTGTGCTTTAGCAATTCATTTCATTTTACTTTACTTCATTCGACTTTAAAAATGAAAATAACTTTTCCCTAGTATTTTTTTTTAAGGAAAATAATTACAAAATTTTACACTATAAACAAACAAAAATTCATAAAAGGAAACAAACAAAAAAAAAATAGAAAAAAAATTTATCTATAAGACAGAAACAAAAATTGAAATACAAAATTTAAATCTACAAAATAAAGTCGCAAAGAAGGCATTTTAATCTAATGAAGCAACACATAGTATATCCTACATATACAGGTAAAACTTAATTATAATTAAAAGTAAAAGTGAAAATAAAACACAAACCATATCTTATAAGTGCCTGTTTGTGCTTGAGTGTGTGTGTGTGTGTGTGTGTGTGTGTGTGTGTGTGTGTGTGTGTGTGTGTGTGAGTTCGTGTGTGTGTACAACTCGACTGGCGCCTACTATTATTATTATTACTGAAATCATAATCAACCAGTTTGTAAACTATACACTTCAGACTTCATTACAAGAACCTTTCAACCTTTCTATTTCGACCATCAGAAACCGAACAAAAAATAATTAAAAAATAAAAAACTGTTTAACTACAAATGTCCATTAAAAAAAATAGCAATAAAAAAAAAGAAAAAAAAAACGAAAAATCGAAAAAGTAAAAATGAAATAAAAGCAACACGAAATCTATATAGTTTTAAATGCAAAACCAATCAATGGAGAAAATGCATACCTAATGAACTCATATACCTATAGCCTCTCACACATACACGAGCATATCGGTGCATGTAATAAAAGTGCAGCAGCACGAAAGTGCAGCAGTACGCAGTGCTTGCATATAGCGCGATGCAGCGCTGTGCAATTGGAAAAAAAGTGCGCATGTAAAAAGCACAAACTCACGCATGCACACATACACACACACACACGCTCATGTGTATATATATATGTATATATGTATATATATAAATAATGAAGAGTGGAAGAGTAGAGTGTGCAAGAAGGAACAAAAAGAAGGAAAAATAAAGAGCACGATGTTCGAATAGTGGAACGACTCATCCCATTTCCATCGATATGTATATTGTTGTTGGAGTTTTCACTGTTGTTGTTTGTGTTCGTCCAATGACCACCAACCCTGGGGTCGTTAACATTCCATATCGTTTATTTTATTTCATTTTATTTTATTTTCTCTTCTTTCTTTTTGTTTTTGCTCTTTTTTTTACCTTCATTCATATATTTTATTTTATTTTTACGTTTCGTGCTTTATTAATTGGTAATCGTGTGTCTGTATACATTAAAAATGCATAAAGTGCACCGTTTTATGCTTGGTGCTTTTTTCAAATTACACTTTTTAACGGTTTCCATATTTCTTTAATGGCTTTTCGCTTTGTTTTAAAATGCATTTTGAAACTGTTGTTTTATTAATAATTAAGCGAATGTGTTTTGGGATTATACGTTTTTTTTGCTTTGCTTTGCTTTGCTTGTTAAATGCTTTTTTATTTAATTAGTTGTTTTCAAAAGTTTATATGGGTTTGGTTTCATTAATGGTTCAAGTTTTAAGCCAATTTGATTAGAATGCTTTTGTTTCTGTTAAATTTGCTGGAATTTTCTTATTTGGCCTTTAGTGACTAAGGAACTTGAATGATAATGAATAAATGAGAGGAAAAGTAGTTTGTTTAGTTTAATTTATTTAGAATTTATTTAAAAAAAAAACTTGTTTCTATAGTTTATTTTAGTTTTATAAATGTCAATCATTTTTTATCGTTTTTTTTTTAAGAATTTACTGTATACTGTATACTTTTTATTATTTTTTTGATAAAAAAAATAGTAAATTATTATTTTTTTAATTTAATACAAAAATTATTGTAATTTTACTTTTGATTCTTTAGAGAGAAAAAGGGTTTACTTTAAAAAAGTAATTATGAAAGAAAATAAAAAATTATTATATAAAATATTGGAATTTCCATTAGTACGATCTGGTTTTCCTTTAATTAAATAAAATTTGAGAAATATTTTTGTACCAGAATGTCCTATACAATTCAATAATTCAAAACAAATAAAATAAAAGCCAGCAGTTTTCTTCATTGAAGGAAAAATTAACGATATATAGGTAAAACAATTTAAAAAATCCATAAAAAACATATTCTTTTTGTCTGTAATTATAATTGAAGCCATAAAATTCGTTAAATAATTAATTATTATTATTAAAAAATAAATAATAAAAACTAAGATTTACCAAGAAAAAGATGATTCTCTTTAATTATAATTAAAACAAATAATTGAATAATTAAAAATCATCAAATAAATCATTGAAAGTCCCTTTAGAACGATCGACTTTATATTTAAATAAATAAAGAATGAAAAATTAATTGAACACTCTGTAAAATTTATAAGTAAAAGAATATTTAAGAACATTAAAAAAATATTTTCTTTTCGTTCAAAGTATAGTAATATTACTCATAAATTCGTTACACAATAAATAATCACTGAAAGAAGTGATAAAAACTATAGTTTTACAATGACAAATAATATTTATTAGAAAGTATTAATTTTCATTACTAAAAAAAACGTGATTTTTAGCTATTTCTTTAGTTTTCAGAAAAGTTATTTCATTTAGAAGAAAATATATTTATTTTTCTTTAATTACTTTTAAAGTGAACACTTTTTTTTCGATATCAAAACAGACAACGACAAAAAACGAAAAGAAGTAAGAAAAATAAATTTAAATTTATTAAAGTTTATGCAATTTTCCTTTTATCGATTTTCATCACTTTTTTTTTCACTTGAAAGTTAATTAAAAATATTACTTTTAGAATTACAATCATTGAACGACAAAAGAAAAAGAAAAACGAAATATTTTTTATTAACTTTCAATCAAGTAAAAAACAAAATAAAATGAAATGATAAAAACAGAAAAAAAAAGGAAAAATTACATAATTCTCAATTTTATCCGCAACACAAATCATAATAAATAATGATGAAAGAACAAATCGATAGATAAATAATTAACCGTAACCTTTTGACAAAATGACAAGGCCGAAAATGTTACAAGCGTCGGGTAAATGTGCAAAAATCTCATTAGAATTGTGCAATTTACGATTTTAATTCAATTAAAATTCCTCGCAAACAATACTCTCGTTGTTCTTCTCATATATAATATATAATTTATCCCATATCTAATTTAATTCTCTGCATACTCAACAAAAAAAAATTCTTATTATAACTTTTATCTAATGCAAAAAAAAATAGTTGCTTTTTATAATTATTAATGGCATAAAAAAATATAACAAAAAAGAAATTGAAAAACAGGAGCAGTTTACCAAATAAAAAAATAGACAAAAATAAAATTAAACCAAGAGCAGAACACGAGCAGTCGTTACAAATATATAAAAATGGAAATTAATAGGCAATTGATAATATTTTCTAACGAGGAAATAAGTCGAAATTAATGCGCAACGCATTTCAAGGCCTTTCGAAATCGTTTTTGATAAAGCAAATTTAAATTTTAATAGGTTTCCATTATTCAACATCGCATAGAAGTCACAACTATTACATGCAATATGTGTTTGTAATACAATTTCCTATATAAGAACTGAACATGAGAACAGAGTTTCCAAGTTCGTTTTGTTACCGAAAATTTATTATTATTGATAGCCTCATTTCATTTCACTGACGTAAATTTATGGCTGTGTAATTACTTTGGGTTTAATAGAATTGGTAATTTTTCCTGCGGTGAAAATTTATGAAAAATTGTTATTTGGTAATATAGTATAGTTAGCTGAAAAGTAAATTGAAAAATAAATGATCTATGCGCGGTGAAAAGGAAGTTGAGTTGCATTTGTTTGTTGTATACATAGTTGTTGCACTTTTGTTGCAATACAAAGAGAGGCATTATTTGTTGTATGGCCGAAGAATCGTCTGCCAAATAATTCGTAAAGTCTGGTATTTCGATCTATTTTCGGTCTACATTCAAACTATGCATACGACTTTAATGTTCAATTAACGTTTTGTTTATTTGGTACGACGCTCGCTCGCCGATTGTAAATTATTCAAAGGATTTTCCTCTTCTTTGAATGATTTACCACAACATATGTTGGGAAATTTCATTTTCAGTCGAAATGAATTAAATTTTAAGTTTTCATTGGTTTACTTAAATTTTATTGCATTAATTGGAAACTTTAACTTTTTTTATTTGAATTCTAATAAAAATATGGATTGGAATAAAAAATAATAAAATATCTAATAAAAGAAATCATTTTTCTTATGTTACTTTGTTTTTAAATAGATTTAATTGATAAAAATTTATTTTTATTTTTATTGTATAATTATTTTTATAAAAATAATTAAAAATTAAAGAATTTGTTAATAAAAAATGAATTTTTAAATGAATAAAAAAGATTTGCAGTATTAAATGCATATTGTGTCTTTGTAATTACTTAATTAGTAACTTTTATCTTTTGATAATCATTTTAATAAATTGGTACCCAATTATAAATTAAATTTAGTAAACTTTTATTAAATCTAATCATTTGAATTTTATTTAGAAATTTGTAAAATTAGAAGTGCTTTACTTTTATGCTTTGAAAAAACTAGTTTTATATTTATTACAATATGATATGCTACTGTGAATTATATTTTTCCACTAGTTAAGGCTATATATGATACAAAATAAGAACAATATTTTCTAGGTATTGTTTTTATGATTTTCACCTTCTCATGCAATGCAATAAATTAGCAATAACACAGAAAACTAATTAATTTCTATGATTTAAGCCCAAGGAAAAATAATATGAAATAAATTTCTACTTTAATTATAAATTTAAAGCTTCTTTTTTATTTTTTAATAATTAAAGAAGTTCATTATTAAAGTAGTAAATTCTTATTATTGTAATTATAAATTTAAAATTTACATTAACCACATTTAAACAAAATAATTGTTTTTAATTGCAGAAGTTCCATACAAATAAAAATCTAATAATTTTTTAATGCTTGAAATATTTTTAATTGAGCTTAGAATTTAAAATCAAACAAATAATTAAAAAAAAAAACTGAAAACAAAACAAAAATTGTCAAAAATGGAAAATAAATATTAAAATGTCTAATTTTACAAATTAAAAAGCTTTTTTTATTATTTAAAATAGTGAAAAAAAAAGAAATAAATTTGAACTTAAATAATTGTTTAATATTCTTTTAAAAATAAGTTTAAAGTTTAAACAACAATTTAATTCAAAATTTAAATTTACATAAAACAATCATATTGAAATTTGAAAGAAAGATTTTTTTTATCGGAAAGTTAAGACAACAAATTAAAAATAAATCGACACAAATTGAAAAAGTGCCATATATTTAAAAATAAACTATGCCAAAATTGAATTGAAAAAAAAAGTGCTATAAAAATATATATTTTAAAACTATTGCAAATTTTAATGAGCAATTTTACCTTTTCTTTATTTAATTGCAAATTTTTGCTATTTTTGGTGTCATCATAGATTATTATTTAAAATATTAATTAAAATCAAACAATTAAGACTCAAAGAGTATATTATACAGAGAGTAGCATTAAAAACAGATCCAAAATTGATGCAATTTGCAAAAAAAAAAAAAAAAAAAGTACAATAAAAAATATTTCCATTAACATTTCCGATTTTTTTTTTTTGTAAAAATAAATAATCTTGTGACTTGTGTCCGACTTAAAAAAAATAAAAATTAAAAATTAAAAAACTTTAATTACGTTATAAGAAGAAAAAGAAAAAGAAAAAGGATCAATGAACACGATAAAAGTTGTATAAGTACATTAGTACAAGACATGTAAATTAATTATTACGACATTCTTTAGGGCGCGAGTAACACCTGGTGGTGGATGAATCACATCCTGCAATCCAAAGGGATTTCTCTCTCATGTCCATCAATCGGAACATTTTTCCATTGAGTCATCGGACGGAAAGCTCCGCCATTCTGACATTTAAAAGCAATTAACGAAAAAGTCGAAAATTACCGCACCAGAAACAAGACTAATATAATTATAATATAAAATGAAACCACAAAATATGTATAACGCAGTCACTAACATTATTAGATCATTATATACCACAAATACAAATTCTTAATTATTGTGCTGACACCATGAAAATAAAACATTTTTTCCATTTTCTAACATAAAACTAATATAAAATGAAAAATAAAAAAATTAGGGTGGAAAAAACAGAAGCCTACAACATAAAATATTACATATATCCCGATAAAAATGTTATAAAATAATTAATTAATCAATTATTAAAAAATAACAAGGAGAACATTAAAATAAAAACAAATGCAACGCATATTTATAAAAAAAAAATGGGAGGAATAAAAGAGCGCAAAACTAATGACCTCTAATGGCGGCCGAATAAAACCTTGACTGCCTTTTAATCGCAATCTAATAAACATTTATTACAATTTTGACACATCAATATATACATTTCAGTGAAAACAATGTGTGTAAAAACATACACAGAGTAATTTATTGCGAAAAGCGACAAACAATCCAAAGTGCGCTTATCGGAAAACTTAAACTCGCGCAAGCCAGTTTTTTCATTTGATTTTTAGTTCTTTTTTATATTTATTTTTCGGGTACATATAATCTTCCAGATAGTTTTATCGTAATCCAAGCAATTAAAATCAGTTATTTAAAAAAATTAAAATAAAAAAGTTGTAGCTGTAGCTAGGAATTGCAATAATTCATTAGTTTTATCGGTCTTTAATTGGCATTTGGCTTAATGCGCAATTAACTATTTTTATGCTTCCGTCTTGAGAGCACTTGAATTTTATTAATTCCATTCAAAAATAGAGCTCTTCAATTTCCGATGAAAGTTTTCCTTTGCATAGTGTGGAATATTTGCTTTTATGAATCAATAACATAATACAGTGTAAACAAAATGTTTGAAAATTGATGATTGTTAGAGAAAAATTATTATTTGAATAAAAATTCAATGGGCTTTATTTAATTTTATGCTCAGAATTTATACAGCTATAATTTTAAATGGAATGCCTTGTATTTTATTTTTTTAGTTAAAAAATCTATTTGTTTAATTGAAAGACAAAATAATAGCATTGTAAATGCCGCTAGAGTTAGACATATTTTTTTTTAAGTTCGCTTTTGTGGAAGTCATAGTAATTTATTGAATTCATAAAAAAAAAACGATTTTTTCATAAATAAATTTTAGTTTACTGCTAGAAATATATTTTTACTCAAATTCAGAGCTTATTTTTTTTTTTTCAAAAATAATGATTATTATTAACACCCAAATATAAAATTAAAAAATAAAATGGGTAAAAAATGAATATTTTAAAAGAATTTTTTTTATGCCTATTGACTTTCTCATATTAAACTCCAAATGTAGTCACTCATCATATTCGCTTTGTTCAATTTAATTTTCACTAGTAATTTATAGAATATAAATTTGTCTTTTATTAAAATGCAAAAGAAAATATATAATATAAAGATAGATTTTCTTTAAATAAATTAAAAAAAAAATAAGTTTAAGGCGACAGCTTAAATTATAAGAAGTCTTCCCAACACATTAAAAAAAAAAAAACAAAAAAAATTAAAAAACGTTTCGTTACTTCACACTTTTGGTTAGCTCTGTATAACAATTTTGTTTTTGGAAAATATGCATTAGTTGCATATAGTTGATCATGATACTTTAACGGTTAATGACTGCAATTAATAGCAATAATTATTCCTTGTTTTCGTTATAAAACCATAACATCATTTCAGTACATTGTATAATTGTGTAATTAAAATCAATATTTTGGTTTTGGAAATGGCAATGCATTTCAGAAGTCAATAATAAAATTTTCACTGTAGTATACTCGTATACATCTAGTGTCTTTGACTTTTACTTTTACGATTTTTCCGAGTCTTCAACCTTATAATAATGCTTATATTACTTATGACATTGTGTATTTTTATCTGTGCGTGAAATTCGTCGCCAAAACTGCGACAAGAAAAATTAAAAGCAATGTCTGCAATTTAGCTTTCGAAAGGGTTATTGATCTTTAGAGTAATTTTTTTTTTTTTAAATTACTGTTGTGATTAATTTTTTTAAGGGCATTGCAAATTAATTTAAAAGTATATAATGACGAAAAATCTAAAAAAGTAAGTTACGTTTTTAATGTC
Source organism: Holobus sp. GC000080 (assembly GCA_030556065.1). Taxonomy (NCBI): domain Eukaryota; kingdom Metazoa; phylum Arthropoda; class Insecta; order Coleoptera; family Staphylinidae; genus Holobus; species Holobus sp. GC000080. The sequence continues at coordinate 16,199 of JASKGO010001068.1, forward strand.
TTTTTAAATTGACAATTAGAAAGTTAAAAAGATCTTAAAAGTAATAGAAGTGAAAACTATGCGTAATTTGCAAACAAATATTTCCATTCAGCCATTCTTTGCAAAGTTATTAGTTAAATTTACCAAAAAGGTCATTAATTTGAAATTTTTCTATTTTAATCCAAAAAAAAAAAATACATAAAATATAAATATTAAAAAACAATTTTCAAATTTAATTTTTACATTTTTTTAAATTTAAGAAACAAAGCAGATTCTCAAAGGAAATAATTACAAATTAATTAATAACAAATATTCCAATAAGTGAAAAACTACTGGTGAAAGTGAGAGTAATGTATAAATATGTAATCAGCACTAGATTTGCATACTTTGGTGACATAATAATTTCGCGTGTCCTTATAGAAAGTGAGAATACTTTTTTTTTTCAATAAGTTTTAAATAAAATAAAAAATAAAAGAATTGTCTGCAAATAATAAAAAGTAAGTGAAGAAATATAAAGAGTCCAATAAGTACCAATAAGTTTTGACCTTTGGTTATTTCAACCGAGAAACCTTCAGAAGCCTTCGGGAAAAAAATGAGTCAGAAATCACATTATTACATAAACACTATACAAAGTACTGTAAATTTCTTAAAAAAAAAAAAAAACAACAAATAAATCAATAAACCAGGTCATTTGCGAAAGATTTTACTCAAAATAAATAAATAAATAAAAATATGCAAATAAAATGCGTAGGAATTAAGCAAATAGGACGTTACAAGAAATTTCCCTATTCGGAAATTTAAATTTTAGTTCAAAAAAAAAAAAATACAAAAATCAATATTAAAATCAAAAAGTAAAAATTTGTAAAGTGTTGGTTACTTGTAACACTCTGTATAATACATTGACACCTTTCACTTGCTCTTTAGCAATAACTGGTAAACAAATTACCACGGCGATTTAGCTGTGATGTGCATAGCTAAAATGTGTAAAGATGGAATGAAAAATAAAAATCAGCGGTCAGTTTCGGCGGATCTATCTTCTTCGCATTAAATATTTTACATATTCTAACGGTACCGATATATTTAGCGTACACTGACTGGAAAAAGTTAATAATTAGTGCCCATAAATTGCAGCTAAATATAATATACAGGGTGATTCTTTTTAATAATTATTTTAGTTTCTCCTTCTCTTTTCTTCTTTTTTTTTTTGAAAACTAATCGGCAAATTATTATCAATTTAATAAGGATTAAATTGATTCTATTGAATTGAAACAATAATTGCTAGAGAAAAAGTAATGAAACATTTTCTAGTTCGATTTTCAAAAAAAAAAAAAATGACGTCTTAGGAGTTTTCCCATTGTCTTTGTAATAGATAAAAGTTTGATTCTTGACGATTTCTAAAAATATTCATAATTTCTCTATTATTAATGAATTATTATTAACAGAATGAAACAAAAACATTCTTAGGGCACTTCATTAAGTGCAATAAAATAGCACATAGAAAAATTTGTTTTTTGCAGATTATGCAAACAATTTCGTTGTGACAGATAAAATATCGAAGCAGATGACAACTTCCTGTATTAGCAAATGTGAAAAACGCTGAAAATATTTTAAAATCCACGAAGAAATTTAAAAATAATTATGCTAAAAGTTTTTTAAAATTCAGAAACGTCAGAAAACTAAAAAATCTTTCAGCTAAAACTAAAACACCCTGTACACTGAGCATTAAGCAGCGAAAAGAAAGAACGATGCTCTGAGGAAAAAATCGTCGAATAAATTTTATTGGGAGAATGCATAAACATTTTTCCACGATCCGCAGCAATTGCTGTTAGCCTCTACAGCCACAGAGTATGGGAACCAAGGAACAGTTGAATAGTATATATCCTATAGCTGCTACTGATGCTGCAGTTGATGCATTTCCTCGTAATTAAATTTATAAGGGAATAATAAAAATGCTGCCCATCAAAGCGATGCTCTTTTTTTCCTCATTTTCTTTTTTCTTTTTTGAGAGAAGAAGACGATTCATCTTTCATGCATGCATTTAATCCGAGACTGCAATAAATAATAAATGCTCAAAGGAGCATTAAATAAATGCGCGTAATATAAATAAAATCGTGCGAATTTGTTAGTTGCAAGTTGGTCTCAGCTTTTCATGTTTTATTACTTAACTTTTAGTGCCTTTTTCCTACCGTTACAAAATTTGCATTTGTTTATCTCGAGAGGGAGATACCATATAAAACGTATAAAATGAGTTTTAAGTTTATTTCCTAATTTCATTTGCATTTAAATAATTTATTGTCCTAAGTAAATACTTTTTGATTTAATTCGATAATTATTTTATTTTTATTTTTAGTTATTACAGAGACAAAAAGAAACAAAATTAAATAAACAAAAAAAAAACTCAATTGATATTTTTTATTTGATTCTTAATAAGAACAGGAAGAAGAAGTAAAAGAAATAGAAATTGTTAAGTGGAGATGAAAAATTAGTATGTCAATAAATTAAAAATGGCAAATGACATAAATAAACCTTTCGTTCAATAGTTGTTGAATCTTTTTTTGCAAGTAGGTACAACAACACCGATAGCAAAATTTCCATAAATTATAATACCGGCTAATTAACTAAATTTACCCATTATTAAATTACATTTAATAAGAGAAAGTTTCCGCGCACTGGCATTGCTGTTCCATTTGCAAATTTAACACTTTTAATTCATCATTAGAACTTTAATAAGTTTGATTAAAAAACTATAATATTGATAATGAGGAGTTATTTTTCACTTATTTTTTCTAAAACCAAAAAAAAAACAATTTTTATTGAAAACTTAATTTTTTATATTGAAAAATTACGAATTTATAATTTTTGACAATTTAATTCTTTGGTAAACAATAAATTACATTAATTAATTAAAAGAATAATTATATAACTAATAAATTACTTTTATTAAGAAAATAAATTATGTTGATTGATTTATTTGAAGAACAACGTTATAAATCCAATTATTGAATATTGTAATTAATAGTTCTTGTCATTAAGTTTATCATTAAAAAATAAATCAATTATATTAATTTAAAAATGATTCAAAGATTTTCAGTTATAGAATAATAATACCGTTATATTTATTTAAGAGAAAATATATTGCAAACTATTGCAACATTTGGGGTCTTATTACATAAATCAACAAAAAAAATTTTTCTAAATATAATAAAAAATACTATTTGGACAAATATTTTTTGTCAATGAAAAAAAAAATGAAATTTTTAACTAAAAATGCAAAGTACATTAAATTTCAATCGATTCTGGTGATATACAATACAAATTCTTTTAAATTAACAAATTGGTGAAATTTTTATTATAATTTTGCGAAGATTCAAATGTATGATGAAAAATTAAAAGCAAATTAATAAAAAAAATTTTTTTTTTATAAATTAGATTTAATTGTAGATTGAAATAAATTAAAATGTTTTTAATTAAAAATTGTGTCCTGTTAATCATTATTATAATTATTTAAATTACTTTTTTTATTGAATATCTTTTATAAAGTTAAATTAAGTTAATTAATAATAAATTTAAAAAACAACTCCTTCAATTTGTGAACTTCAGAAAAATGGAGTTCATTCTAATCCATTAGATTGAATAAAAGCCTCCAAAAAACTTAAAATTAATTTTCACTAGTTTCAGTAAAAAAAAAAATACTTTCCGTATATTTTTACATAATTATTGACATATAAAATTAAAAAATCAATTTAAAAAATTCAAAAATCATTTAAAAATGAAACATAAATTGGTTTTTTATTTATTTGATTTTCATTTATTTTGTTAAATTTTAAATGGCAGAAGGTTTAATTCATTAATTAATAAAAATTCATAAAAGTGTTTGAACTTTGATATTTGTAATTGCACAATTAAAAAGTACTAAAATATTAAAAATAACTAAATTATTATATAAAGAAACTAATAGTTATGTTTTTAATGGAAATTTTCAAACAGAAAAAATTACAGTTTTTTTCTTTTAAAGCAAATAAAAGAAACGTAATGAATAATTAATGAATAATATTCTTATCATCGATACGAAGACAGTATATTTTTAATAATAGTAATAATAAATTACTTGAACTTTGAGATTAAATAAACAATTTATTACTTAACATTTAACATAGCTTGCCATTTGCAAATCAAATAATTTTTTTAAATTAAAACTCTTATAATCTAATAAAATCAATACATAAAAAAATCAATTTTGAATTTAAAATTATATCATATTTTTTAAAGTTATATTTTTTTCAATTAGAACTAAGAAGTAATAAATAAAAAAAATAATTAATCAATTTTTACAGTAATATAAAGAAAAAATTACCGGATAAATGACAAAACAAAAACAAAAAAGCGTCAAAAAGTATTATAAAAAAAGCACTTAAAAATTAATTAAAATGTATAAATTACACGTATTAAATAACAAATTTATAAGAGACGTTAAAAAAATAATAAAAAAAAACACTAAAAATAAATAGAGCTAAAAAGATCTAAAATAATGTAAATTTAGAAACCAACTGGGCGGAAAACTACAGTAATTAAACGCATTTCAACAAAATAAAACGAATAAAAAGACATAGAAAACGTGTAATCTTGAAAAGTATATAAACTTCCGTTTGTTTTTCCATTTGCACCACTGTATACTATATTGAAGTTTTGGTATCGTACCTATATATAGGTAAAAACAATTGAAATACGAACAGCAAACCCCGACCACCAACCGAATCAATACTTGTGGCGTCAAGGAAAACTACCCCTAGGAAAACAAACAAAACACACCCACGCATTTCCTTTTTTTTTTATTAGCTTTTTCTGTAAATTTCCATTCAAAATTCATTAAAAAACTTTTATTTTTATTTATCAATCTTTAGAACTATAAGATTAATAAATTACAAATACTAATTTATTATTTTTTTAATCATTTCATTAATTTTTGTTGTTGCTTTAATATCGTAGTTATTATTTAATTAATTAGTTACAATCATTTAAGTAAAAACAATTAGAATTAGTAGATCTTAATTAATTTAATTGCAATTAATAAAGAAGCAAAGTAGCACTGAAACAACAAATACCGAAAACAGAAGAAGCAGAAGAAGAAGAGGAAAACGAAGCAGAAGCAGAAAAAAATTGATCCACTAACCCTGAAATCTCTCTTTTTCTCTACCATAATCATCACCATCAGCATCAGCAACAAACATCGACATTAACATCGCACAGTCATACTTTTACGCAACTTCTGTTACTTAATTAACTTACATTCATAATAGTGGAGGTAAATCCGACACAATGGGCACTACTTCACTGATATTTCCTCCGTTGCTCCCTATAACAGAACACTTTCTCTCTTCTGCCTGTCCACCAGTCAATACTTTGTTTTTTAAATTTTTTAAATGTTTTAAACTGCCGCCGCCACAATTCGAAAATCCAAATTGACCACAAATTGCACAAAACTAACACTTTGACAATATATTTATAGTAATTGCGAGCACATAGAATGCAATAATTGATACGTTACATTATATTTGTTTCGAAACACTAAGTAGCAGCAAGTGTGTAAAGTGTGTAAAGTGCAATTGAGCGTCCGCACAATGCTGATGGCCAGCTGAGACTGAACCAGCGGCGGCGAAAGAGAGTAAATTGAACTCCTGGTGCGGATCGAGTGTGTTGGTGCTGTACGTGTCTGTACGTATACAGTGTGACACGTGTGGTGCGTTGGGACGCATGAACACACATTAGCTGAAGACACGTGCAACTGACTGCTCTGTATATCTGTATTCTGTATTTTGAGTGTAGTACGGTCTACGAGTAAGGAATTTGGATGGATTGGCTGTATAGTAGTAGTAGAGTGGTGTTGTGCTGCTAGTCTGCTACTGCTTACTGCTCTCTTGCTGGTATTGGCAAGTTGACTCTTGGCTAGCAGCAGGTGCACTTTGGTGGGAGCCGCTAATATCTTTTTTTCTGGCCTCTTGGGATTCACTAACGCCAAGCTAGAAACCTATAAGCATCAGTATGAATAACAGGATACAGGGTGTTTTATTGATTTTCACTTTTAAATGACAAATTTGAGGTATTTTTAATGTAAATTGAAGAGAAGTGTTGTTTGAGTGGTTGGTGTGGTAAATTAGTTCATTGGTTGGCCGCTACTAGCGCATAAAGCGCTGCTGTCGCTGTAAAGGGTGATTTTAATTTTAATTTATTTGATTGTTTTCTTTTGTTGTTTTTTGGATTTGATTTGTTAATTTTTTGTTAATTTTCTTTTGGTATTGTTAAAGATGTACTTACTTTCAATCTTATTTTTTTTTTTTTTTACAGGATAATTGATTAATGGGAATAAATACGGCTTAATTTAAATGAAATATTTTTTCTTTAGTTTAAATTTTCGGCATGATGGAAACTTTTAATTATAAATTGTATAGGGTACTACATTTCTAAACTGTAATTGAAACTTATTTTTTATTTATTTTGTTTTTAAGTTACTTATTTATTTATTTTTATTTCTTAAATTAAACTGTTTAATGTTTCTTTAGCGGTTTCTTAAATGTTAATCAAGCATTGTTATTTTTTATTGCTTTTTTTGTAATTATATAATAGACTATTAAATATAGAAGTTTTATAAGTGAATATCGAAAATGTATACATTTATTAATTATTTTAATAAAAATACTAATGAAAATAATTCCTTTGTCTTATTTTTATTTTCAGGATAAATATTTTATTTTTTATTAATAAGAAAAGATAATTTCTTAATTTCTTCAGAAATCATGAATTCAGTATATTAATTTGTTTGAGAAAAGCAAGGATGGCAGGAATTAAAATTGTAGGAGAATTTTATTGCTTTCATTAATTTGAAATTTGATAGATTACCCAAATAATTTTATTGGACTAATTTAAAAGCAATTAATGATTTAATAAATGGAATTGTTAATTAATAAAATCATCCATTACAGTGGTTTACTGAAATTAAAAAAAGAAGCCTCTAGTTTTTGGGTTTTGGTTTTTGAAGACCTGTCCTTAAACTTTCTCGAATCATTCTGCTTTTCTCTTATTAGACCTTTAAAAACAAATAAATTTTCCACTTAAACCGCCTCAGAAGATCTTTTAGTTCTCTCAGAATAATGAATTTAATAAATTTTGGAAATTCGTTAAATTTTCCAACTTGCAGAACCTTAAAAAATCGAACCTACGAAGATAGCTTTATAATTAACTAAAATTTTTTGTTCTGATTTAGTTAATGCTAACAAATAAAAAGTTTAAAATATTTCTTATTAATTTGTTACTATAAAAATTAAAAATGAAAAATTTACGCATTGAAACTAAATAGAAAGAGTATTCTTTGAAATAAACAATTCTTTAATTGCAGTACTTCAAACTTAATTAACTTTATTGTTTAAATTTATGTAAAATTTAATTTTTCCTCCTAATTTTAATGTTTACGAATAGCGGTAACGAAATAAATTATCAGCAATTTATTGATCATTACATAACACAATAGTACTTGTAGATATAATTTAATTGCCATTAAAAATAACTTTCGTGCAAATTTTTATCACATTTTGAGCAATAAAACAAAACAATTTTGACACTTCATAAACTTGTAATAAAATAAAACAACATATCAAATGTAACAAATTCAATTACACTTTACAATATACAATAATTTATATTTCAATATTACAAAAAACTACTTTAATTAAAAATCAACAACAAAATTATATAAAAAAATGCTTAAAAGCTTAAAAGCCTGTGTCCTTAAGCGCAGGAATTTAAACAATTTATAGTAATTACAAGAAGAAATTACTTTTAATCATTTTAATTATGTAAAAAACTAAAGAGCCCAAGTGTATATAAAACATACATACCCACAGCAAACAGAAGAAGAAGAAAAAAAAACGTTTCCATTTAATTAGACTAGATTAAAATAATTACCAATTTTGACAGGTTATTACATCAAACCATGCGAAACGAGTTATTAAAAACGACGGCCGAGTTAATTACGAAAAAAAAAAATCATCAGCATACTTAGACTGGCGTTAATTGTAATTAGAAAAATGCTTGCCTAAAACGGTCGCAAACTGAACAACGGTTTTATTAAAAAGAAAATTAAAAATAAAAGATTAATAAATTACTTTTAATAGATACCGTTAATTGACTAAGCAAACAATCACCTAAGCAATTAAGATGTTGTTTTTCTTTTTTTAATTAAGTCGGTCTAGAAAAGGGAACGGTATTATTGGAGTCGCCGAGCGTTTTATTATGAGTGACAAGCAGCCAGCCGTTCGAAATAAAGTCATCTTCAGCATCTGCTGCCATACAGGCACACGGTGCGAAAGAAGTGTGAGAAGACATGGTGAGAAGTTATCCGTTGTAAATGCAAATTATTTGCCAGGAAGGGACCCGAAAGTCAGTTCCGGCTTTTGCAGTCTCGTAAAAGTGGTCTTTCGGCGAACGCTTCCTTTGCAAACGTCACGTGCGAAAAGTAGAATTCTCTACGATAAAAGGCAATAACAAAAAAATTATAATAACGGCCCTGCCCTTTGCTGAACCCCTAATTCACGCTAATAAAAACAGCATCAGGCGTCTGCTGTAACTTTCCGAACGTTTCGTATAGTGTACGTTAACGCTTAATTGGTGTTTTGCGTATTTCGTGAAGCAACTGCGCAAATTGTGATTATCGCCAATGGAACGAAATTGGTCGCTGCAGTGAATGCTGGACATTATAGTCGACAAAGAAACGCTACTGGCCTTAATTCCACAATGAAAACTTTATAACTTTAAGATAAGTCAACGCAGCGAACGATTATGACTAAGATGTAACAAATTATTTGTTATTTATTTGATATTTAGCATGTTTAGTGGATAAAGCTTAATGAATCAGCTATTTGTTTAATTAGTTTTTAATTATTATTATATGGAAAAAAAAATGTGGCAAAAAGCGTTTAGGTTGCCTCCTGTGAGGATTGAACTCACGACCCCTGGTTTACAAGACCAGTGCTCTGCCACTGAGCTAAAGAGGCTATGTCAAACTTATGTGTAGATTTCCTTATAAGCAGGATAAACTTTTAAACTATTTATTTCTTGTAATTTATTAAATAATTGTTTAATTTTTTCATTTTTATAATTAAGTAACAATTGCAAAAATGTTTTTGTAAATTCAAAATTTCCAGAAATGTATTTTTACGGCCTAATAAATTACATCAAAATATTATCTCTCATATTAAAAAATTAAAGAATGAATCAATAAATACAATTGAAACAAACAACCCTTGAGATGCTTGTGATGAGACTTTACAACTTTTAAAACTTGCTATTATAAACGGCCTAGAGTCGCAGGATTTTCGCACGGTGCGTGTAAATGCCGATAATAAAAAAAAAAGTTATAATAGCCACTTGGCAGCGCGAACGTGACTGTTGAAAGCCGTCCCAATACATTCCCACGACTGCTTTATAAGTCGTAAAAAGTCGAACCATCGTCGGCAACCCAAAAATCTCCTTTCAAAATTCAAAATTCAAAAGATATTATTGAAGGCGACAAAATAATAATCAAAGTAGTCGCGTAGGTCTCACAATGACAAAATCAGAGACAAAATTGTCGTTTCAGGTTCGGTTAACAAAAAAAAAATAAGATATTTGCAAAGGAAATTTCAAATGCTGGATCTCGTGTTTTGTAAAAATTGATGGGCAATGGAGTCGGGCCACAGGAAGCGCCACGACAAGAAAATTCCAGCGTTCCGGAACTCCAAGTTGCGTCTGCAGATTGGCCCCATGAGCACAATTGTCGAAGAGAGTCCCATTGCCAAAAATAGTACCGTTTCGAGTCTCTTGGAGTCCATTGCAACACCAAGTGATGTTTCCGCCACTTCTTCGTCGGATCCCAGTGCCACGTCGCACGATGTGGAAAGTCTAACGACGTTTTGCAGTTCGCGGAAGTCGCGCAGTTTCCATTTCACCACTAACAGTAGAATGGATCCGAGTATTGCACAATTGGATGCCAATTCTGGCTCTAGATACCATCGCAAGAAGTTTAGAAGGAAAGTCGTCGCTTCGGTTTATTCGAAAAGGTCTCTGAGCAATAGCGATATTTATAATCAAACGTATACTGTGTATCCGGTTCATGTAGATGTGCCAAAATTTGTTAACAGTAGAGTTTCAAAGCACAAACTCCGCGGAAAAAATTCGACAACTTTGTTGTGTAATAAAGAAAGTCCTATGAGAGTTAGAAGGCCATCAATTTTGAGGAGTCTTATTGGCGAGTTATTGGTCGAGCGGGATCTGGAAAAAAAGGACCATCAATTTAAATGCGAGAGTAATGTTTCCAAAGAGTCGCCAAATGAAATAAAAGTTGTGGAAGTAAAAGAGGCAAAAATATTGGAAGACAATGCCATGAGGAAGCAAAAGCATAAAAAGCATCATAAGTCCAAAGAATGCCAAGTGGAAAAGAAGCGCAGTCATCATAAAAAGGAGAAAATAATTGAAGGAAAGAAAACTGATAGTCCGAAATTAGCTGAACATCGAGGACATCAGAAGCAAAAGAAACATGCAAAACCACCTAAACATGAAAATAAACAGACTCAAAATGAAGAACTTGCACTAGGTGTTGACATGAAATCAAAGAAACACAAAAGGGAAAGCAGTTTGGTAAGAATTAAACAGTCATTGATGCAATTGGCTTCTTTTGGTCATCGGAAAAGATCGAATAAGTCTCCAAGTTCAAGTCCGGAAAAAGTGGAAGTTACCATAAAACGTTCGAGCCACATGCAGAAAATCCTTGATTTGGATTCGGCCAGTTTGGATAATCTTTGCAGTTGTTGCGAAAATCTTGCAAATGATAAGAAACCAAGACCCACGATAACTAGACAGCAATTGGGATCATTGGAAATTCCACCGTATAAACTCAAGAGCAAAAATCGGGCAAGCCGCAGAAGACATAGGCAGCTTATTGACAAAACAGCCGAAACTGAAGAAAGAAACCTAAGCAAATGGTCTGCTAATGGAACCTTTGGTGACAGCATTACACCAATGGATAATTTAGATAAGATTGAATTTGATGCTAGAAATAATTCCCATGAAACTTGCAATTTAATAGATCCTGTGGTTTCTTCATTTGATTGTAGCAATTTTATGAAAATTACTGATGTAGATCAAGCTGGTAAGATTAACCAGTTGTACTGTACACCTTTGGGGGAAAATGAGAAAATTCAGAATTTAATGGAAAGTCTGTACAGGAAACCGATAATTGATCGGTGTCCACACTTTATGGCAAAGCCTTATTGTTACATGACAATCAACCAAAATGTGAACAGTCACAAGATCAAACATCGAAGCACCAATACTGACATCATTTGGACCAGGGATGAACTTAAAATGGAAAAATCGGGGCCAATATCAAAAGCCAAGACAAAGATTCCACAATATGCACATAAAAAAGTAATTCCCAGGGTTTCCAAGTCTAATATGACTATTAAACGTCGTAAGGCAATGTTGGAAAGCGATTCGACTGGAGATGAGTCCTTTAAATTACTCAGAAGTAGAATCCCAATTTCCAGTAGAAGTCCATCAGGAAACAGGTCAAGAAATAATTCGGTATCTTCAGAAGTATCTAATCCTGAGAGCATTAAAGTATTAGCAGAATTGAAAAGTAAGATTCCAAGATTGAAAACAGAGGCTAAAGTTACCGAAGAATTGACTATTGAGGAAGAGTTTAAATTCCCTGAAACGGACTTACAAATTATGTCCAGTTTTACCAAAGAAAACAATTTTATTAATTTGGATGAAGAAGTCCTTGAGCTTCAACAAAGTGACATTGATGAAAAATGTACAGAAAAGAAGGTTTCGGAGGTAAATTTTGATGAGATTTTGGAGAAAAGTCCTCTGGTTGAACTGCACAAAACTCACAAAACTCAAAAGGAGTTTGATGAGGATTCAACTACATCGAAAAATATGGTTGCTACTAATTCAAGTGTAACTACCAAGTCGACGTCAAAAATGTTTCAGAAAATCAAAAAAATTCGCAATGAAAAACTACCTAATAATAATATGTCTCCATTAAAATCCAACGATAGGAATGAGAAACTAAAAAGTAATATCAACAACTTGAAATCATTCAAATCTCCCAATAGGAGACCGTGGGACCATACAACAATCAAGTACAAGGACTTTAAATCGAATGCTTTGAAAATGCCAGATGGGGAAAACAATGTCACTAAAGATTGCAAAGATTCCGATTTGAAAGAATGTAAAAAGGATGATCGTGTTTTGAAATTTGAAGACAACGCGACACTGAGTGGTATTTCAGAATTGAGCAAAACTCCGAAGTCAATTAGAAAAGCTGATCATTCAATTGTGGAGCTAAAACCTTACGTGGAATTGAAACCGTCTGTTTCAAAAATTGAATCTGACTTGAAGAATGAATTGCAGACAACCTTTATAGTAAATTTATCTGAATTAGAAGGAAGGCATCAAAGCCGACTGTCGAGTCCCAAGACTAAGGTGCCGGAAAATAGGATTTCCACATTAAACGAAAATTTGAATGATAAGTTTGCTTTGTATAAGGACATATTGAAGAAACCAAGCACAAGTTCAGTTTCATTGCAAGTTTTAGTAGATACTAAGCATGTCGATACCAACACTTCATTTTCATCTGTTATATCAAGATCTCCGAGAAGACCTTTCACCAAATCTCGTTTGCCATTGCCTGTGTACGACAGAGGAAGAGCGTACAAGGAACCCAATTCCTACACTTTCCCCATTGAGATCGATTTGGGAAACGTTGAGCGCGATGCTGACAATGTAAGTAAGTGAAATTGAACCAGTTAATTTTCTAACCGAATCTAAATTTTGTGTTTTTGTAATAGGCCTCCGAAACTGGTCCCCTCAAACTTCAGATAACTCTAGTTCTACTGGACAAAACATAAGCTGGTCTTCCACGGAAATTTCTAGTGATAGTTTATTGGATAATGACACGTTGTGGCAGAAAATCTTCGGTTACTGCTGTAGGGGTTTGGAGAAGATGCAAATCCAGAAAGTCAAAATTGTACTGCAAGTGACTGAATATATTAGTGTGTTTAGTATGGATTGTGATCAGTATTCTTCAATAAAGTCGTCTAAATCATTTGGGGACTTCTTTTGCACTAATATTATTGCTAATGTTGCTGAGACGCAATGGGAATTAACTTCAGGAAAGACAGATTTCGTTCCAAGCCAAAGTGAAGACAATAATACGGATTCCAGTACTAAGATCGCAAAAAATAAACGCCGAAAAAGAAAAATATGGAGAAATTGTTACCAATGTTGCCCTAGGTTAAAATGCATACCTAATCATAAGCAAATTGGAAATTCAAAACGAAGTGATAAATTACGCACCGGGAATAATAAGCTTTATTCTATATTAAGTGATAACACATCGTTAACTGATATAAAAATAAGGCCAAGTGATCACTTTTCTAACGAAAACCAAAAGATGAAAAAGGTGAAAAAAGATACCACAAATGAATCAAATGCTTTAAGTGCTGTTGAAAAAAACGAAAATAATTGGGATATAATTGCAAAGGAAAAGAAAAGCAACGAAGCTCAAGAAATTCCATTGGAAGTAAGCCAAAAACTTTTGAAAAAAGATACAATTGAATCAAATACTATAAGTGATGTTGAAAATGTTGAAAATAACGTGAATGATTTAGATACAAATGCAAAGAAAAGCAAAATTATTGAAGCGCAAGATATTATATTGGAAGAAGAACGAAATTTTTTCCTTAAAGATACAACAAATGAATCAAATACTTTAAGTGCTGTTGAAAAAAACCAGAATGATTTAGATACAAATGCAAAGAACAGCAAAAGCATTGAAGCGCAAAAAAATCCATTGGCATTAATAACTGAGGAAGAAAACGTAACAGCTGAAGAATTGAAAATTGAAAATGCTGAAAAAGAAAAAGACCCGAACATTGGAAACATCAGAAAAAAATCGAAAGGAAAATTGAAGATAGGTAAAACGTACACTAGGTGCTTTAAGAATCCTATAAGCAAGAAACGAAAATTGAAAGCAAATGACCGGAAGGCTTCGGGAGAAACTGACAAATCTAATGATATCTATGCACCGACAACAATTGGTCCATTTGGAATGACATGGTATCATTTTTGCTCCAAATTGCGCCAAATTGAAGCCGGTGAAGAATGTTTGAAAGTGCTGGCTCCGTGTATTAAAGGACAAATGCAGAAAGCTCCAGCGGTAGACCCAGATATTCCTCCGGAACCAGCGCTACAAGTGGTACCGTCACAAGAATGCGTAAGTAATATCTTTATTGGTTTAACAAAGCGTTAAAAACCGACCAGGACAATTCATATTTGGGTTCCATTGGGGCCTCGTTTTCGAAGTCGCAATCCAGCAATGTGTCCAAACGCATTCGGGCCAAACTGAACGATGAACTATCTAAGTCGGATAAAATTTCGTCCAGAATGTCGGCGGCATACGATAAAAGTATCAAAGATAAAATGCGGATATCCAATCTATGAGGTCTTCCCTTCCAATCCTTCAAAAGACCATTTTGAATTTCTTCGGCTATGGCAATTTTCGTTTGCTTCGTTTTCAATGGGTGAACTATAGTTTCGAAAAGCAAATAGTTACATTTATCGGTATTCAAAATTCCCTTTTCTACTAAATCTTTGGCTAGACGTTCTTTTACCGCTTTCAATTGGTAACGCCAATACCAAGGATTCCAATTATCACCGTTCAAATAGTCGAGCCATAAGTTTACACTGGCACCCTCTTTGCAATCAATGATATGCTTCAAAGTTTCGTCCAAAATGCGCTCGCCGGTCAGTGAAGCATTAGCCACAACAACCTTTCTTTTCACAATGGACCTTTTAGTCACTGTCGGAGGTTCTAACTCGATGCGTCCAAGTAAATTTAACTCGACCAAAATGCATCCACGCAAACTAGCCGAGAGATTGACGTTCCAAAAACTGGTTCGGCCATCATTCATCGCTAAAATGTATATTTCATCTACCAATGTTAAAAGGCGATTTGATTCTTCGGCAATTGCCGAATTGGAACCACTCTTCTTGTGTCGTCTGAAAACTTGACCATCTCTTTCTGTAAACATTTGATGACACACTACTCCTACCAAAAATGTCACATGTCACATTGAATTCCTTTTTACGGTAACTGTAGTTACCGCTATATTCATTGTTGTCATCCTCATTCTAGGTAGCTGAGAAGAAAACAATGGTTAACGATTCATTTTTCCCGGAAATCGAAGATCAGCGAACGGTATCGCAGCAAGAAGAATTTTGGAAGATGACTCCAGCTCAAAGACGCTTTGAGAAAATGAAGGATGGTGACAAGTTTCATTATGAGGTTTATCCTAACATGGGTGATTTAATGGATGCAATGGAGGAAGAAGAAGAAGTTGAACCATCGGCAAAGAAACACGGAGTAGGATTTGAAGAGCCTGTGGAATCTTCGCAGCTAGAGGAGCCTTGGGAGCTTGCGGAGTCTGAACCTAGAGAAACCATCGAAGAAATTCCTTCAAAACCAATCGAAGCGGAAGAAACGAAGAAAGAATGCGGTTGTAGTACTAGTGTTTCTTGCATTTCATGTGCTGCACCCGAGGAATTCCATTTTACTCTTACCATGGAACCTTCTTTTCAGTACTTGCAAATTGAATTCCAAGATAAAAAGTTCCGACTAGTTTTGACTAGGTCCCTATGTAAATGTAGTCCTTGCGATCTGGATTCCGGAGATTGCGAACGAACAAATCAAAGATTTTTTAAAGCTCTTTACGACATATTACAAATGGATATGGAATTTGCTAAGAAACTCCGTAAAGTGTTAATTTATCCAATCGAAGAACTGTTGGGGCCCAATCAGTTTGCTGTCATTGCTCAGAAATTTATTCTTGATGTACTGAGTGCAGTTGTTAATTACCAAGACGGTATCTTTTATTTAGATGCCGAAAAGATTATGAAATTTGAACTGAAATATCGAAGTCTTTGTATTGATTTACAAAAAAGGGTGAATTTAAAGAAGAGTTCTTTAAAAAGAATTTTTCATTTATACAAACATCTTGGATTTTTCAATAAAAGCAAGAATTGTTTGGTGGCTACTTCCAACTGTTGCAAATGCAATAAAAGAGTCGGTAGTTTCAGTGTTCGGTCCAAATGGGACCGAGGTGATTGCCATAAACATGCCATTGATAATATCTGCAAATGCAAGTATCAAGATAAACTGATTTCCATTATGGCTTCCCTGGATAACGTTAAAAATCAAATTGACCAGTCGAAAATGTTGCAAGCGCATTACAGTTTTAAAAACTTTATTCCTAAACCGGCTTCGTTTTATTATTATGCATTAGAAGAACATTATGTGAGGAATCCTCCGGTGCTATGGGTGCTAGCCAAAAAACTAGTTGGCAAAAATAATGCAGAGTGCAAAAACCGTAATTGCCCCCGAGGAATCCCATCGAGAAGTATATGTCCTGCATCGAATGAAAGAATTGGCAGTGTAAGAAGATCAGTGTCAATGGGAATTTCAGAATCTTCTTTGGATCACAAAAGATCGAAAAAAGGTGATCATGGGAGGAAAAAGAAGGATTCTTCAAAAATCGAAACTGAGGACATTAATACAAATTTTCCAGACGAAAATAGTTTGAAAAATGTGCAAAATTTATTTAGTCGAATTAAGAAAAAGAGCAGTGTATCAGCAGGACCTTCAAGTGGAAGTTCCTATGAAAATATTGACACCACAGACATTGATGCTTCACCAAATTGTACTTGCGAAAATGTTGGTGTTCAGTCGGAGGAACAGAGGAAAGTCAGTAAAGCTTGCCATTGCGAAGTTGGCAAATGTAATATTATCGGTGATGGAACTTGTAAGAAAGATATGCCGAAACTGTATGGAAAGAAGAAGTCCTATGGTAAAGAAAAGAAAGAGAAGAGTAGGTCAAAATCACTCACGGTTAATGAAGGTACGGCTATTGAACCAGTGAAGTCTCCGTCAAGTTCAAAATTACAGATCAAGAGAAAATCAAAGAATGAAAATCAAAAAGAAGCTTCAACTGAAATTACCTCCAATAATCTTACTGTATCTACATCTACTACCGGCAATAATGAAGAAAAGGAAAAACGGGACACAAAAGAAAAAACAATTTCAAAGGAAAGTGACGCATCTAGTGTAAAACTTGCATCGCTTACACCACAATCGGTTCTGAGAGTGACTTCGGTAAAATATGTTTCAACTTCTTTCGTGGACGACGAACAACAAACACAACTATCATTCAGACCGGCAAATGATTTGAAAAATTCTTGGTTCAAACAAAAGTTTGGAGTGTTCAAGCACAATTCACCGAAAATTAAGACACAATTTATTTTTGATCCAATGCCGCATTTGATTCCAGGAGAAACTCAGACCAATGTAATGTTGTCGCCCAATTGGGATGGCCCTAATTCCCATTTTAGTGGATGCGTAAAAAATAAAATCAAATGTAAATGTGTACCTAAGAATCCCCCACCTATTACTGAAGAAATTTTACCTCCCCCAGGAAAGACGACGCCTAGTGTAACGATAATCAATTGCCCTAAAGCTTCTGTGCCAATTCCCGCAGAAGCAGAAGAAGAACCTAAAATTAGGAAATGCTGTCCTTGCATTGACTCATCTTCACCGCCAACACATCCCAAAGCAACTAAATTCCAGAAATTATCTGAAGAAAGTATTGCTGAAAAATCATCCCATTCTATTCAGCTGCCGTGTCCATCACTTAGGCGAACTTCAAAAGTATCTGCTGCTAAAGTGTTACCACCAGTTCAAGAATATCCTTCAAAAGAATTGGTCCTTTATGCGGTGAAACCGGATCTCAAAGAGTTAAGGGAAATGATTGAAGCCTTAACCAACGGAAAGATTGTCCTTCAAAATGATGGTAATACCAAGAATACTACCAACGAGCAATTGAGAAGTTCTTTAGAGACTCTGCTAAAGGGGCTAGAACTGAACGAATGCTGTAGAATGCAAGAAGCAAGAATGGTTCTCAATTCAACTGCTGTTAATACTTGTCCATCGGTTGGTACATTGATGACACCCACTGTTAGCATGTCACAAACTACATCATTTGTTGCACCGACCTTATTCGGTAATTGTTTGTTGCATCCGCCTCAGCTGGTCAACGTTGCCATTCAGAAAAGTCCTCGTGAATCTTGGGCCACAAAGGGTACCAGTCAGCTTTCAATCCAGACACGAGATGCAGCGACAGCGGGTATTTTGCATATAGGTACCACAACTAAAAACAGTGTCCATACTTCGGTTGTTTTTGAATCAAGTACATCGAAGTCAGTAGTTGTTGGAATGGACAACATAAAAAAATCGGAAGGAACAAAAACTTCAAGGATTGATGGACCCATTAAAAAGAACTGTTCTAAAGTAGGTAAGCTTTTTGAAAATAATAGAGCTTCGGAAAATACTGTACACAATGAGGAATTTGTTTGCATGGATAACTTAACTACTGCCGATAAGAAATCAAAAATGAATCAACTGGAAAATGTTAGGGATAGTTTGGTTACAAATCCACCGAGAAGTCAATACAGTTCAAAGATCAAAGAATTGGACGTTGCGAAACCAAATAATAAAAATAATTTACCGATATCTGTAGCGATGAAAATTGATAGGTCTACGCAGTATGTGAGTATGGAAACATATTCTGATAAGTCCACTGCTTTTACATTGGAAATAACTCAAGCACCAAAGCACTGCAAGTGTAAGATCAAAGAATTGGACGTTGAAAAACCACATGATAAAACAAGTTTACCGAAATCTTTAGCGTTGAAAATTGATAGGTCCACGCAGTATGTGAATATGGAAACGTTTCCTGATAAGTCCAATCTATTTACTTATGAAATTAACCGAGCACCAAGTCAATTGAATTATGACGATACCGATTTGGGAGGTAATGTTCCACATGATAGTAAAACATCATCAAACTCTTTACAGAAAACTGAGAAGTCTTCGCAATATGTCAATTTGGAAACGATTTCAAACAAGTCCAATACTACTCATTCAAGCGATGCAACTCACAAAAGTGGTGTTGATTATTCAGTTACATCAGAAGCAACTACAAGTGTTAGAAGAGGGTGGTCAATCCCAGAAGATTCGCAAGGAACTATGGCCAAAGTGTCTTCGAAAAGTTTTCCTACAGATACCGTTGCTAGTGGGTCTTCAAAAAGACTATTGGAAGATGGCGAGGAAAGTGTTAGTAAAAGAATAAAATCTGAAAGCCAGGAAAGTTTTGTTATGGTGCCTCAAAGTTCAATGAAATCTAATCTGAGCACCGGCTTTGGGCCGGAGCAGAAATCAAGAAGAAGTGTGTTTGAAAATGATGAAGGAAAAAAGCTAACAGCAGCACTGAATGAAATGAAAAAGCCGAATACTTGCTGTAAATTTCCTGAAATGCCCATAGTGGAAGTAAAAGAAAAAGAAAAACGCAGAAGCTCTTCAACAGCTAAGTCATTTGATTTGAATAAACCTGAATGTTGTCAATTGTTTAAGAAACCTCCTTCCGTTGAAGAAGAAGAAGCGCCCATTAACTGTTGCAAAATGCCTAATGCCCAAACCAATGAAAATGAAAATGAATTTTATTCAACATTAAAAACAGAAAAAGAAATTGATGGAAGCAACGAACCTAGTGCAATGTCATTCAAAAAGAAATCCGCTTCAGAGACGCAAAATGTAACGATCAACGAAAGTCAACTATCTGAAATGAAAGAACGTTCTCCGAGAGAATCCGAAAATTACCACAGAGAGAAATTAATTAGCCGCGAAAACACTGGATTTTTATTCAGCGAATGTTGTGATGAAAAGACCAAGGCAGAGTTTTTCGGAATGGACATGAAGAAATTCAAGGCAAATCATCCGGAATGCTGTTGGCCAAGAGAACTTAAGCCACTAGTAGGTGAAACGAAGCCTATGAAAACCAAGGAAGATAACAATAAGAAACGGTGCGGATTTTGTCGTCGCGCTCCTCCCAAACGGGTCGGCTTGAAGTTTCCGGTTTGTTGTAATCAGCAAACACGGGAGGAGTTCTTTATAATTGGAGAGAAGGCTTTCCACAAGAAATATCCCAAGTGTTGTTGGCCGGAAGTAATGGAGTCAGATAGAGTAGTTGAGCAGTATATTTTTGGTGAGCATTGCGGTGAAAACGTCAGGAGGGATTTCTTCAATTTGGGAATGAAGAAGTTCCAAAAAAAGTATCCGCAACGATATTGGCCGATAGTGATGCCATTGATCGAAGACAGTTCCACCACTATCGCTCTCAAGGAGAAATCTGGTGAACCCTCGGGTCAGTGTTGTGTACCTCAGGCCCCTAAAACTGATAGAAAAAGTGTACTTTTAAATGAACCGGAAAGGAAAAGTGACCTTGATAAGTACGTTTTTAATAAATGCTGTGATGACTCAGTTAAGCAGGCATTCAAAGAATTGGGAATGAAGAAATTTAAGTGGATGTACCCCGAATGCTGTTGGCCTAGGATACCAAAAATGAAGATAACTGAAGAATACATTTTTGAGGATTGTTGTGATGAAGCCACCATTAAAGAATTTTATGACTTGGGACCGAAGAAGTTTATGAAAACTCATCCGCAGTGTTGTTGGCCCACCGTTAAGAAAATAGAAGTTGAGGAATTGCCAGAGATTCCTATTCCAGAGCCAGGGATAAAATGCTGCATTCCATTACCCAACGAAGGTAGAGTAAGTTCGGAGATCAGGAAAAGTCTAAGACCTGGATCAGTTGAGTATCGTTTCGGTGACTGTTGTGATGATGCAACTAAAGCGGAGTTTTTCCGAAAGGGAATGAAGAAATTTAAGGAGACTCATCCGGAATGTTGTCATCCAACTCTTCATCAGAAAGATGTTGCCGACCATAGTGAAAATTCGAAAGAATTTGCAGATGTCCATGAGAATTCTTCAAGCAACACTTCAATTGTTGCAATGAAGCAAGAGGAAGATACAAAAGAAGTTTCCAAAACGGATTTCAACATTAGCCATTTAGAGAAGCCCAAGATAAAGTTCAAGTACATATTCAATGAATGTTGCACTGACAGAGCCATTACTGCGTTTCATAAAATGGGAATAAAGGAATATAAAAAGGAGTTCCCGCAGGAATGCTGTTGGCCTAAAATTGAGTATGATTGTTGTACTGACGATCCCGAATATTGGGAACATTTCTATCAATATTCTTTGGTTAATCCGAAATTGTGGAGTCAACTACCCGAGTGTTGTTTGACTTACTTCAAGCGATTTATAGAAAATCGAAATAATAATTTACCGAAATCAGAAATTACAAAAGTTACCGAAGAACCGAGAACTTCTCAAGCATGCAGTAATGATCGTCATTCTTTGGATGAAATGTTCGAGATACATCATAAACACTCAAGCCAAGCTGGTGAAGCTGATAATTCAGCATATGAAATGATATATGAACAAAATCATACGCAATTTACTTCAAGGGAAGATTTGACAAATGATTCTATTACTTCCAAAACTTCCAAAAAGTCTTATATTCGCCCAAAAAAATCCATGGTTTCTGAAGCGATCAATTTTGAGGAGATTTTTTCTACATCTACTCAAAGAGATGATTCAGTTGAAAAACATTCTTCAGTTAAAGATGAGAATACATCCAGTGGAGATTCTATAATTGATAAAAGAGAAGAATCTGTAATTGTTGAAGAACTACCAATAAGTCAACATATCTCCACCCCAAGAGACTCCTTAGAAGTAGAGGAATCACAAATGGAGAAGACGCCCTCTAGTGCTAGGCAATCTTCATCATTAAAGGAACCATCAATAGGTAGGCGGTCTTCTGCAAAAGAAGAATGTCCAATTATCAAACGCTATTGTCTATGCAAAAAACCTTCCTCAATTCCAATGGGTGCTACAGTTAAGGAACCTTCAATGGTTGCTATTGAAGAAGAACCATCAATTTCAAGCCATTCTTCTAGATCAAAAGAACGCTCACAATCTAGAGACCCTTCGAAGGAAGAAGATTCAATTAAAAAGAATTTGTCTAGATCAAAAGAATCATCAAATGTTATTAAACCTTCAGTGGAGGAAGAATATACAATTATAAAACATTCGTCCAGATCTAAAGAACACTCAAAAGCTAGAAAGCCTTCAGTGGATGAAAAGGATTCAATTAAAAAGAATATGTCTAGATCAAAAGAATCATCAAATGTTATTAAACCATCAGTGGAAGAAGAATATACGATTAGAAAACATTCTTCTAAAACAAAAGAACCTTTGAAAGCTAGAGAGCCTTCAGTGGAAGATGAATATTCAATTAAAAAGAATTTGTCTATATCAAAAGAATCATCAAATGTTATAAAACCTTCAGTGGAAGATGAATATTCAATTAAAAAGAATTTGTCTAGATCAAAAGAACCCTCGAAATCTAGAGAGCCTTCAGTGGAAGAAGATAATTCAATCAAAAAGCAATCTCCAAGATCAAAAGAACCCATGAAAATTGAAGAGCCTTCAGAGCAAGAAGAATATTCAATTAAAAAGCATTCTGATAAAACAAAAGAGCGCTCCAGTGCTAGAGGCCCTTCGGAAGAAGAGTATTCAATAAAAAAGAATTTGTCTAGATCAAAAGAATCATCAAATGTTATTAAACCTTCAATGGAAGAAGAATATACAATTATAAAACATTCTTCTAAATCAAAAGAACCCTCGAAATCTAGAGAGCCTTCAGTGGAAGAGGAAAATTCAATCAAGCCTTCGGAGCAAGAAGAATATTCAATTAAAAAATATTCTGCTAAAACAAAAGAGCGCTCAAATGCTAGAGACCCTTCGGAAGAAGAATATTCAATAAAAAAAAATATGTCTAGATCAAAAGAATCATCAAATGTTATTAAACCTTCAGTGGAGGAAGAATATACAATTATAAAACATTCTTCTAAATCAAAAGAACCCTCGAAATCTAGAGAGCCTTTAGTGGAAGAAGAAAATTCAATCAAGCCTTCGGAGCAAGAAGAATATTCAATTAAAAAACATTCTGCTAAAACAAAAGAGCGCTCAAATGCTAGAGACCCTTCGGAAGAAGAATATTCAATAAAAAAGAATATGTCTAGATCAAAAGAATCATCAAATGTTATTAAACCATCAGTGGAAGAAGAATATACAATTATAAAACATTCTTCTAAATCAAAAGAACCTTCGAAAGCTAAAGAGCCTTCAGTGGAAGAAGAATATACCATTATTAAACATTCTTCAAGATCAAAAGAACCCCCTAAAGTTGAAGAGCCTACAGTGGAAGAGGAATATTCAATAAAAAAGAATTTGTCAAGATCAAAAGAATCATCAAATGTTATAAAGCCTTCAGTGGAAGAAGATTATTCAAATAAAAAACAATCTTATAGCTCAGAAGAACCCCCGGAAGTTGAAGAGCCTTCAGTGGAAGAAGAATATTCAATTAAAAGGCCGTCTTCTAGATCGAAAGAGTCATCAAAAGTTATAAAACCTTCAGTGGAAGAAGATTATTCAAATAAAAAGCAATCTTTTAGAAGATCAGAAGAACCCCCGGAAGTTGAAGAGCCTTCAGTAGAAGAAGAATATTCAATTAAAAAGCCGTCTTCTAGATCGAAAGAGTCATCAAAAGTTATAAAACCATCAGTGGAAGAAGATCATACCATTATAAAACATTCGTCCAAATCCAAGGAACGCTCTGATGCTAGGGATTCTTCAGTGGAAGAAGAAGATTCCATTGGAAAACGTACTTCTAAACCAAAAGAGCACTTAACGTTTAAAGATCCTTTATTGGAAGAAAAATATACAATTAAAAAGCATTCTTCAAGATCTAAGGAATACTCAAAAGTTATAAAGCCTTCAGTGGAAGAAGAATATACCATTATTAAACATTCTTCTAAATCAAAGGAACGCTCAAAAGCTGGAGACTCGTGGGTGGAAAAAGAATATTCAATTAAAAAGCGTGCTTCCAAACCAAAAGAGCATCTAATGTTAAAAGAGCCTTCATTGAATGACGAAGATTCAATTAAAATCCAATCTTCTGGACCAATAAATCCTTCATTGGATACATTGAATTCAGCAGCTTCAGTTGAAGAAAATCTTTCAAATGCAAGGCATTCTTCCACTAAACGAAAATCCTCAATTGTTACAATTGATAGGCAACATTTCAAAATACCAAAAGAATCTTCAAAAGTACGAAAATCATCAACTGAAACAAAACATTCCACGACAAGAGGTAATTCAATAACAAAGGAACCATCAACAGAGAGACCATTGGCAATTTGTGATTGCACTCCAAAGAAAACTTCAAGGATAGTAGAACCAGAAATGAACAAGAAATCTTTAATTTCGGAACCTCAATCAACTGCGAAATTTATTTCTTTGGATGAGGAAGATGTAATTGAAAAAGAAAAATCAAACTCAAAAGATTCTTTCATTATGAAGCGTTTATTATTAATAAAAGATTCCTTGGCCGGAAAAAGGGTATCAAATGCAAGTTCAACGAATGCAAATGAACTGTCTGAACCGACTGAAAAAGAATTGTCAATAATATCAATTAAAGAGAATCGTTCAATTCCTAAAGAATCGTCAAAACAAAGGGAATTGGAAATGATTGAAGAGCTTCCCGATGAGAAAAAGGATTCGATGTTGGAAGATTCTATTGAAAGGGTTCAAGAAGGGTCAGCAATACACAGAGAAGCTTCAAAGCAACGAGCTTCATCTTCCAAAGGAAGTTCCCTCATGGCAACTACGCTTTCGCCTTCCCCATCCAAACAAAAAGGATCCTCGCTTATTTTACCGGCGAACAAATCAATGAATTCATCAATTAAAGTGGAAAAGGATATTGTAGAAGAACCTGAATTTGAGGAACTGAATTTTACAGAAGAACCGGCTGAGAGGGTTCCATTAGATGTAGAACCATCTGCAGCAGAAGCTAGTTGCCGAATTTCTTTAACTACCAATGCTGACGCTAATAGTATATCATTGGTGGGAAGTGTTGTCCCTGTAGAACCCGAAGAAGATATGAAACCTTCAGTTAGCATAGGAAATCGAACTTCAACGGAGTTGTGGGATCATAAAAAACCTGATTACTGCATTTGCCAACCAAATGTTGAAGCAAAACAAAGAAAATGCCTCTGCTCAGTGGCTCCTCCTGCAAGATCTTCGGGTTTAAATTCCAAAGAAGGAGAGCCAAGTGACTTGATTACCAAGAATCATTCTAAGAAGGATTTTGAAAGCAAGTCAGATTTCCATCGAATAAGTTCACAGGTATCTCTATTAGATCGTATTGATTCAACATTGGGTGTGGATGGTCAAATATCTCCAGCAAAATTTGACAAAAGTACCCAGGACGTCCAAAATGTGCACATTAAATTAAAGAGTTTTTTGTCTCAGAGCAGCTTGAAGGGTCCAATACGAATAAAAATTGCTTCGAAGAAACCCAGTTCCGTTTCGAAGGAAGCATCTAGTGAATTCAAGCCACCCAAAGGTCATGATTCTCTCACGATGGCCGCTGAAACTAAGTCCGTTATAAATTTCGATGAACCTACGTATAGTGGATCTGAAACCAGAGTCTCCAAGAAAGTGATAGCTTATGATTCTCTTTCCGATACTTCTGAGAGTATTCGCGGACCTCAACTCCGAGGTGATTCAGCAATGGAGGAAAAAGATAATTTAAAATATTTAGAAAACATTGACTTTGGAAGGGAATCCTTTTCTACTTCTGTAGAACCCCGAGCGAAATCTGTTGACAGAAAGAGTGTGCTTTCAAGAAAAGATTCTCCAAGAATCAAATTCAGTTATAGTCCGGACAATATCGCTGAATTTTCACCTAAAACCCCTAAGAAGAGAACTGTGCGCATAGTCAAAGACCATATTAATGAATTAATGAGATGTTTAAGTAAAAAGAGCGATGACAGAAATTCTTCGGAATTCTCCTGCGGTTGTTCATCAGTGACGAAACCTTGTTATTGCAGCAAGAAAAAAAGTGTTACTTGTACATGTGGTAGAAATTTAAACGTAAACTACAGCTTTGTGGACTACACCGATTTGGAGTCTTCGTTTTTGGTGAATCGCAATGATAACCTTCATCAGACATCGTATAAGAATATTTTCGATTTTGATAGAGCAGACAGTGGCAGTTCAATTATTTCCGAGGAAAATAATACTGACATTGTTGCTGAGGAATTGAAGAAGAGCTTGGAGATGTTAAATGTAAAGACTAAAAATAAACAACGAAAAGTAGCGAATATAGTTGTGGAACTCGATGATGGCTGTTTTACAATGGAAGATTTTCCGCGAAAGTGCTCGAAAGTGAAATCCAGCAATCAAAAACTCTCAACTATCGCTGAACGGACTGAAGAAGATGGGAAACTTTTCGATAGGAGTGCCAAAAAGGATGTCAATGAAATTATTAAATTGTACACTAGGATTCGGCCAGAGTCTTTGAGGAGTTCCTACGGAGGAAGCAAGTCAAGATTTGCTTCGGAAACAAATTTCTATTTTACTGATTCGAAAAATACGTTGACGTCGATTCCGAAAGAATCCTCCAATGGACTTTTGAAGCGCATGAAACGCAAATTTAATAAAATAAAACTTAAATTTTTAAGGAAATCATCTCAAAACCCATATCTAGATAGGGCTAAATGCAGGAAAATTCAAGGAATGTCAGGAGCTAAAATTAATAACTTTGCTGAAATTCTTCACGGAAGAACTAGACATGAAATCAATATTGGTGCGAAAAATTTTTTGATTAAAAGACCTCGGGGAAAAGCCGAAATCAAAAATTCGCAGCGCACAATAAACTCCGATATTCCTTCATTGAAATCCTACGAATCGCCCAATGATGCGACGTTCAAGCATTATCTAGAAGTGGTCAATGCGCAACCGACGAGTTCAAATTTGGAAGCATTCAAGGAATACTTCAAGCAGAACCAGTTGGAACAGCTGAAGAAAATGCAAAAAGATATCAGTTGGATCAACAGACAAATTGCGGAAAAGTACAAAGAAAACGCGATACAAATCCTGAAGAATGCTTCGCGGGATGTAAAACAAGAAATAGCTCAAACACTTTTGGACCCGAAAGTGCCACAACTGAAAAATGTGAAGATCCGAAGCGAGTCTGGCAAACCATTGAATGTTCAGAATTGCAATCAATGTATATCAGTGCAAAGTACTTTGGAAGATGCTGAAGATCTGGTAAAGTTTCGACAAACTTTGAAACGCGAGAAATATCTTCAAAAATATGAAGATGTTTGCGCACTGTTTTTGGACCACGATTGTTCATCTTGTCCCGCCTCAGATAAATTTCCAACCAAAGAAGGTTCCACTCGTTGCTCGGAAGTAAATTATCTAGAAGCCCAAGAAGTGGGTTCAATTAACGACAGCCATTTGGAAGATGCGGAAGTTTTCGAAAGTTTCGCTCCCGAAGAGGACCAATTCTATTCGATTGAAGTGCCTCCTAGTTTAGCTGCAATTAACACCGAAAGCATTTGCTATACTTCGGAAGTACCACAAGTGGATTCTGTTTTGTGGACCGTGCCAAGTACTAGCAAAAGATCATCGAGCAGGAGTAACTTCCAACGAAACATGAAAAACTCCTCAACGGAAGTCAGTCAAGTACTTATGCCGTGTCCTGAGGACTACATTATTGGTGATCCGCAGTGGATTCTAAGTACACCTTCAGCCAGCAAAACGTATCATTCAAGATCTGGCAGTGTTTTGGAAAAATCGAATTCCAGAAACCGTCATCGACAAAACAAAGCTGCTGTAAATTTAGAATGTTTAAGTAATCCAAGTAATACTAAGCGTAAACAAAGTGAAAGTGAATGTGTTTTGAAAGTTCACAACTATGAACAACCGGAGAAGATGACCACCAGTAAGGAACGGAAAGTAATTATGTGCACCAGACATCGTTCGGAGCAGCAACCTAGGCTTCTGTCCAGTAAAACCCATCAGCGGAACTTAAATAAAGAAGGTAGAGGCAGATTTAGTATGGAGTCCACAAATGTGGCGGACATTCTTCCGGATACTAAGCTCAAGAGGAGAAGACGACGCGAAGGACGGTTTGACGTGATGAGCTATTCCGGGTACGACTTGAGAATGCCAAGGGACGATCACTCTACAACGGCAACCGAAGATCCTGTTTACGAAATTTTCAAAAAAGACGGGTTTCCTAAAAAGTTTTAACAGATATTATTTGGAAGACCAAGTATATAGTTAATCTTGTCTTGTATTTTTTGCAGAAATAATCACTATTCGTCTAATCTAATGGTTTTGTTTTCTTTGATTGTTTTAGCTGAGGGTTTTGTTGTTTGTTGGGATTTAATTATTTTTTTATGTTTTGGTTAAGCTTTTTTATGGTTTATCGTAATTTTAAACTTTTAACTTTGAAGTTGAAAGTTTAAAAGTAACTTGAAATATTATTATTATTATTTATATTCAACCAACTGTTTAACATTTTTTATGTTTCATTCTAAAAACAATATTTTAATTAAGATGGCAAGTTTAACAACAATTAAAAGAAAAAATATAAATTAAATAAACCAATTTTAAGTCATAAACATTAAAAAATGTTTTTTTTTTATTTAATCACCACGATTTAAATATTCTAAAAAAAACGTCGAAGTTTTAAAGTATAAAGTTTTTAAGAATTTGGATAAATTCCGGAGTAATAGGAAAAAATATTTCTTCTAAACGAACTATAAATTATTATTAACTATTAGTTTCTTTGTTTTAACTTCCCCTAACTGGATTTTTTTTGTTAACTTAAGATCTTTGTCTAGAAAACTAAAGTTTCAAGACTTTTAAGTAAAAATTATTCTTCACTTTATAATATAAAACTAAAAAAAAAAAGTAAACAATTACTTCTTGGTATATTAAAATTATAAAATTGTTAAAAGTAATCTAACTACATCGATTTTTGTTTTATTTCAAAATTGCAAAGAAAAATTTAAATACCTGAAAGTTAAAAATTTATTTATTAATAAAGGAAACTTAAATAATTTTAAATAACATTTCATAGATAATTTTCAATAAAAACTGATTTCTTTTTTAAGAGAAATAATATTTTGTTGCAGATCATCACTAAAAAAGAGAAAAAATATTAAAACTAAGCTAAACGAGCTTTAAATTGTTTTCCCAGCCATTCTATTCATTGTTCCGACTTCCCTTAAATGGCATCCTTTTATAAACTTAACATATTTCCATCTTTCAGTTTCTGAGAAAGTTCCTTTGAGAGAAACTAAACTAAAAATAACTTCATTTGGGGGCAATATCCTGCAACAGAAAGCTCATTCAGAAATAAAAAAATTAGACATTAAATAATTTATTTCCATTTAAAATACAGTAGAAAACACTTATTTAAAGAATATTAGAAAAATGTGTATCGTACGTTTTTTGTAAGCAAAGAGAGCACACACTTTGGTCAAACACGAAGGCACCATTTAAAGCTATAAATTCCATAATCTACTGTGGTAATAAACCTGTTGCATTTTACACATGTAAAAAAACTATATAATAAATGCTCCATTAGAATTTAAAACTTTTCAAAACATTGATCCAAAATATACTTTTCATATAAATATAGATATCTATACTACTTATTATTGTTTAATCTGAATTTTCAAGTATAGTTAAAAAAGGACTATTTTGTTTCGAATAGGCAGCATTGATTCCATTGGACATATTTTTTAAATATTTTTTTTTTTTGCAGAGACACCAACGCGTTAAATTAAATTACAATAAAAACAACTTAAAGAAAGAATAACTTTAGTTAAAAAAGTGAAAAAAAAAGAGAAATGTTTGCGGCGATGAAGAAAAAAGTGGAAAATCTGATTTAGTATTCGGCCCTCCAAGTGAATAGCGAATCGATTAGGAAGATGGCTCCGTTGACGATGGCCAGACCGCCGATGGCGAGTCCGTAGTCGCGCTTCTCGCTCTTCCAGGCGTTCTCGTAGTGCTTGATGTTGAGGGCGCCGGCGGCGATGAAAAGGGCGCAGCCTACCAGGCAATAAAACACGTCGATTCTTCGCGTTATTGGCGACGAAACTAGGTGACCTGCAAATGTAAACAACACACTCTCAAGGCTCGCTCTTATTTATCATTCCTCCGAGCACTCGCTTATTTAATCTGCCGATGTGTCTGATTATCCAGCCGAACTTGTTTTCCCAAGGGATTTAGATAACGGGTTTAACGAGTTTGTTTTTTATTTATTTCTGTTAAGTAGGAGGATGTGAAGGATAAGGACCTTGAAGGGCCCACAAAGGTTCCAAGGTTTTAATGGTTTTAACTTGTTTTTTTCTTCTTCTAAGGCTAAGCAATTTGGGTGGTATTGTTTGGTGCTTACCTGAGAAACCTCCGATCAAAATAATAATGAACCCGACGAAGGTTCCGGCGGATATCAGGTCCGTCTCGTGGTTTCCGGTCATTCCATTTTTGTACAAAAGACCGGTACACACAATGGCCAACGCCTGCAAACATTCAAACGGTAAGTAACATTAAAAATAAAGCGTGAAAATTCTGGTTTCACATAAATTACACTAGGATTACGTCATTGCTAAAGACTTTTTTGTGTTTCATATGCTAATTTACTTTGTATTTTTTTTGGTAACTTTTAATTTTGGGAGTTCTGAAATTTAGTTTTTTTTTTCCAATGATTGTTTGGAGATTATTTCAAACTTTTGTGGAATGTTCTCTTTCTCTAATTAAGATATAACATGAAATACTTCTTTAAAAATTAATTATTAACTAACTAAAAAAAAATATTTATTAAAAAATTAATGAAATAATTAGAAAAACTGTAAATACAATTAATTTAATTAATTTTGGATAGTTTAATACAAATTTTGGTACTTTAAAAGTTGTTTCTAAAGCCAAAAATACTTTTAAATAATGTTTTTGTTGTGGCTTATTATGTTGAAGCTTTTTCAGAAAAAAAAAATGTTTCAAGAAATTATTTCTATGCAAAAATAAAAATATTTAAATTTTATTTTTGTATAATAAAAAACTAATAAAATCGGTGCTAACAGAGATTTAAATATTTAAAAATGGAAAGCTATTTTTAAAACAGGACATAACAATCTAAATATTGAGATTGTCTGACTGTAGGTAAAGCTTTTCAGATTTGTTTCAGAATAGTATAAAATTTCATTTATTTTATGACTATTTATTAAATTTTTTGCTTCTTCCTAATATAATTAAGAACTTTAAAAATATTGTTGAAATTTATATTTTGAGATACGAAATTTATAATCAATAAAAAGCAAATCATTAAAATTATTTCTGCAATTGTAATTGCTTTATTTTATTATTTTTTATTAATTTAAAAAAATTTATTTTAGAAGTTTTTAGATTAAATAAGTTTTTTTATCTTAACTTATAAGACTTTCCATCAAAGAAAACAAACATTGGACACTAAAAAAGAATTTAAATTACTTCTGTTTCAATAAAATTTAATCATTTTTCGATTTTAAAAGAGATTTTCATTAATCTTGTTAATTAAAATTAAAAAATAAATACTTTTTTCCTAGCCAAAGACAATAAAAAATTGCTTTACAAAAATGTTCCTTGTTTTAATTCAATAAAAGTTTATTGAAAAAAAAGTTTTTTTTTTATGGAATTAGTATTAAAAATAGAGCTTCAAGTAACAAATTCACTTTACCAAAGGATCATTAAACAGCGACCTTAAAAACTAAATAAAAATATTTTAATTGCCAATATAATAGTGACATAAAAATTGAAATTGATTGAAGGTAGGAAAATTTCTCCGATCGTCCTCAAAACATAATTTCTGCTTTTAAAATAACATCATACTCTTTAATAATAATTATTTAAATTAATAATTTATCATTTTATATATCAAATTATTAAATTTAAATTAATTAATTAAATTTAATCTTTAAATTAATTATTATTTTCAGTTTAAATTTTAAGTTTTTATTTTTAAAAGCGTAACTTTTAGAATAAAAAAAATATTTTTATTTTGTAAAACCAAGAATGTTTTAAATTTCCATAAAACTTAAAGCAAAATTAAAATACGTCCTTTATAAATAAACATCTCCATCCGATTTACTATTAGCTTAGTGATTTTTTCTACGTTTGCCATAAATAAAAACTTAAAAATTCCCAGTTTTGTTATCTTATTTAGATACCTTCCATCCATTACTAAATATTTACTTTAAATTAAAATTTCAGTGCATTTTCCAAAAGCAATGTAGATTTTCACAACCACTTTTCACAATTTACGCTGGAAGAATTTTCCAATTACATTAAAAATAATTGAGTCATAACTATTTTAGTAGCAATCAAATGCAAATATGAGTCAATAATAAATAAGCAAACGCTTTACATAAAGTGATTATAAAATGAATTATCGTGAAAAATATGACGCCGACTATTTGTTTTTCCGAGATAACTTATTTATACAATAATTGCGCAACTAAAAGTATACTCATCTTTAATATTTATTTTTTTTACTTTTTGGATAATAATAAAACATTTATGTTGACAGCAAAAGTAGCTTCTTACTTCTGGGCAAGATTTGTGTGTGCCATATTAAAATATTCGTAGTTTTCGAAGAAATTTATTACATCTACAGTTTTAGCCACGA
This sequence comes from Holobus sp. GC000080, assembly GCA_030556065.1. NCBI lineage: Eukaryota > Metazoa > Arthropoda > Insecta > Coleoptera > Staphylinidae > Holobus > Holobus sp. GC000080. The sequence continues at coordinate 48,811 of JASKGO010001068.1, forward strand.
AAATAAAACCGGTAACATTCTTTCTTCTTTTCTTCAAAAAAAAAAAAAAAGTTCAAACTAATTGGAACTTCTATTTTTGTACAGATTTCAAACTACATCTGCGAAGAAAAGAAAAATGTCTTTCCTGTTGGCTCTCAATTTTATTTCTTCTTTTTATTCCAGTGAATAGACTATTTTTAATTACCTTTTTTTTTAATTTAATTTGCTTAAATAAGCTTTTAATTTTGTTAATTGAAAAAAAATTGCAAAAGTAAAAAAATGCCGCGTAATGAATATTAAAAAAAAAACAGACGATATGCAAATGGCTTGCCATAAATATTTTTAGTGGTTACGTTATTATTGTAAATTATTACAAAGTACAAAATTGTGAGCTAAGCGTTTTCGGCGCTCGAAGGCGAAGAAAATTGCTATGTTATTAAGAAAGAAAAAATGTATGACGCCATTCAATGTCACGACATTTCGAAAGAACAAGTGGAGGAAAAAAAAAACAATGACGAATACGAAAATGTAATTTTCGTTACTTCATTCGGTTGAGTTTGTAGTTTAATCGCATTTTACTCGCCAGGAATAATAATAATGTAATTCATTGAGGTGTGCCTTTTAAAACAATGATGTCATTACCCGTTTCTAACAAAATTCTATTTTTATTGTTTTACTACTTATTTTTATTTTTATTTTTGAGTTAATCGAATAATTATTTACCAATTTAGTTCTTCAATCAATCATACAATAAAATTATAACTTTTGTTGGAAACAAAAAAGGACAAAAATTAATTTTAAATTGGAATACTTCTTATGGGATTTGCCATAACTGTTACAAGTTGAAGTATTGCCCCCCAGTATATGTGACATAATTACCGAATTTATTGGATAATCTAAATGAAAATATCTTTTTTAATTAATAAAATGTTAAGGTTGTTTTTAATGAATCATAAAGTTGATAATAAATGGGACAAAAGTTTACAATGAATTAGTTTGTGAAGATTATTTTTAATTGGGCTTCATTTGGCTTAATTAATTTCGGAATCATTAAGTATATATATTTTTTTATAATAAAATTCTATAAAATAATAAAATTACTTATAAATTCTAAAATTGTAATAAAAATTAACTAAAGAATTATTTTTTAGCTTACTTAAGTTTAGTTTTAATATGTAATTTTTTTATTAAATTAATTAATTAAATTGGAAATAATATTATTTGATTAAAATTTGGTTTGATTTACTTTTAATAAGATAATTCAACTTTTTATTGATTGAAGTTAATAATAATTGTAAACTGAGAGCAGATCAAAGTAGTCTAAAATTAACAACATAATTCCATTTCTATTTAATTTACTTAAATTTTGCTATATTCATTGAATTATTAAACTGACAATAACATTATTCATTGTGAATTTTATTTTTAACTACACTGACAATAGTCTTTTAGGTCAGTTAATTAAAGTAATGAATGAATTGGTTAATGTAAAACAAATTTGTATAAACTGCTTGGAATCCAAACAGATAAGATTTAAAAGGCCCAGGCCTTAATAAACGCCAATATTATATTATTATAACCCTTTAATAATTCTTGATAAGGCAAAATGGTAAATTATAATTTATTAAATATTTAAAAAAGTATTTATAAAATTAGTTAAGTTAAAAAAAATAAAATAATCAATAAACAAAAACAAAAACTGAAAATTTAAGAATCAAATATTTAAAAACTACTTTAAAACATAAAAAAAATATAATTTTAACGCTATCATTAATTTATTTAAAATATTTATCAATTATTTTATTAAATTAGTTCAAAAAATCTATAGAGCATTAAATTTATAAATTTTTGTATCGTTTCTTTGATTGAAAACCTAATAAAAAATGACACAAATGACTTAATGAAGCTTTAAAGCTCCTCTAAAACTTTCAAATTGTAATTAAACAATTCAATCATTCATATTTGCAATATAATGTAATAATATCAAACTAATAATTGCAAAATAAAATCAGAATTCCCTTTGAAATTTCCTCAAAGCTTCGAAAACAAATTAACTAACTTAAACCACTAATTAAAAAGAAAAAAGAAATTAAAACAAATAAAGAAGTAACAACAAAAACAATTTACAAAGTTTCAAAAGCTATAAAAAAAAATCAAAATATATTAAGAAATCACAAAAGAAAGAAAAAGAAAAACGAGAAAGCCCTTACCAATTCGAGGAATTTAATGGCAGAGTATCTATTGAAACCCATTCTTTGTCTTTGAGAGCGGAGGAGGTCCTAAGAAGGGAGATAAAATCACACGCGCAACGAGCTTCAGCCGCAGACTGCTAACGAACAACTGAATCGAACTGAGAACTGAAACAAGCAGTGCGAAGAAAGACGCAGCGTAGGGAACGCACCGAAAAGTTTGAAGGAAAAACTGGTTGGTTGGTCGGTTGGGTTGGGAGTCGTCGGGTCGCTCGCGATCATCATCATGATGATGATGATGTCCGTGGCCCATGCGTACTTCCATTTCGATCGGTCTCATTGTATATGTTACAGTGTTATACTATACGCTATAAAATCGTGACTCATTCGCACCATCGGCGCTCCGTTGAAGAACGACAGAGACGCAAAAGCCATCAGCCATTGTCGGTCATGACACACATTTCAGGCGACGGCAACGATGAAGTCATCGCTAAAGGAGATCGCAAAAGGAATTATTTCACTGTGCATATCTTCCATCGTTCCATCGCTTTAATATTCATTACGTAACTGGAATTCCATTTGTTGATTCTTTCGTCCTTAAATTGTCGCTCTTTGTGGTTCAAGAGCGCTTCCACTTTGCAACAATTACTGTCGAAAACGAAACTTTGTTGTGGGTGGACCCCCTCTTTCTAAGTTTTGCTCTTGGAAAATCTAAATGCACATAACTAGCCTCTGATGTTCTTTTCTCTTCCTTAACAAATTCTCGAGAGGCCGGTCTAAATTTAAAACTATTAGTTGCTTACTCAGCTCGTTGTCCTGCTGATTCTCCTGGGCAATTTTCGTATTGATTTTCATTGCGCTTCGCATTTAATTTTAGACGTTATGCATGCAAATTCTATTTATTTAAACATTTTACGAGATTTTACGCAATAAACGGCGCACTTTCTCAAGGATAATTCTAACAGGTTGTTTTCTGTTTACTGTTTTTGCTAATGGAAAATGTGTTACGTTTTATTTACATTTTGTTGTTTTCTTTATGGGAAGAACTATTGCTATATTGCTACTTGTGGTTATAGAGAAACATCAAAGAAAAAATAATTTATTGTTACAAGGATAATGGTTTTTTTTTTGCTTTTTTTGTGTGTTTATAAAAGTTGCAAATATTTTTTAACCTTTAGAACCTTTTAATCGGTTTCGTTACGTTTGTAATAACATTTATTATTTATTGTAAAACTTTCATTGCAAAAGTATTTACTACTGGAAGTCGGTTGGGAAAGTATTTCGAAAGTTTTCTGATTGTTACGCTAGGCAACTAAAGATGCACTTTCAGTAAAAGGATTTCAAATTAAATTTGATGAGTAAATTAATTTCTTTAAGTATGTTTTTTTTTTTAATAATTTTATAATATGTTATGAGAAACAATTTCACAATTAAAATAAAAGTGAAAAAGTTACTGAAATGTTATTTTTGTAGTTTTAAGTTCTTTCGATTACTTAAATCATAATTATTAATATAAAGCTTGTTAATCTCCCTTAGAAATAATTAATAATTTGTTAAATAATTAACTAAATTAATTAATTTTATAATTAATACAAACTTAAAATAATCGAGTTTTCTGCAAACTTTCTTTATGTAATTTTAGTGACAATTTGTACCATTGATCCCCTGGACAAATTTTAAAGCCTTTTTAAACTTTAAAATGCTTTAAAAATTACTTTAAGTACTTTGTAAAATTTCAAACAATCTTCTAGCGGTGCCCGCAAGAAATTCAACTTAGAGTAACTTTTTAACTTTCGAAAAAAACTAGGAAAAATTTTCATTTGCTTATAAAAATAAAATTATTTATCTGATTTTAAAAATCATTTAATAAATGTGATGCCAATTATTAATTATTTAAATTGTTTTAATAATTTTAATTTTTTAGAAATTTTCTGATTTTCTACAGGTATAATTTACATTTAATTTTCAAAAAAGTACAATTTATAAGAAGATTTTTTTGTTTTATTGTTTAAAAATGGATTCCTGGTGGAATTTCACGATATGTAGCCTTTTTCCCCGTGAGAATCGGTCAATTTTAGGAAATTTGCAAAAATTTTAAACATTTCCACATACAGTGAGTTCCCAATACACATCTGCAAAGTTTGACAGCTCACAGCGGTCCAAAAAGGCACTATCAATAGTGACTGTTGCTTTATTAAAGTTAGGTTAGGCTGCCACGAGCGAATGGCGAAGATTCGGTAGAGATCAGTGCAGCCGTTAAATTGGTGCAGTTTTTATAATAACAATTTGATGCACGGTATATTTAAACGTTTACTAATTGCTTACAAAACGGCCTATCATCACTACGTCAAGCCCTATTGTTAAGGCTAATTGCTACAAATTGGTACAAATTGTTTACAAAACGGTGACCCCTCCAATTTTCCAGTACCCGGTAAAATGGCTGCTCTAACGGCGCATGCTCCCTGGGGTGGAATTCCCTAGTTGAAAATTTTTTATATTCAAAAAGTATTTTTGCTAATTTTCTTATAAAAAATAAAGTTATAGACCGATTTTAATATTTTTTTCACTAAATTACAGCTAAATAAATTGCCTATAATTATATTAAATGATCTTTTAACTTTATTAGTTATATAATTTTTTACAGGGTGATTAACTTTTAAGTTTAATTTTTTTACCAATAAAAATTAAAAAAATATAAATATTTTTTAATAGTTTAAATAGTAGGATTAATCACCTTTAAAATGACACCAGGTTTGTTTTATTAACTTAGTTAGTTCAAAAGTTATTAAGGTTTTTGTGTTTTAAGAGTTCGACGCTTGACTTAATTTTCTCGCTTGACTAACGCAGTACTCCATGTATTTTAAATGGAACGCTCCAACGCAAAAAACTATTTTTACAAATTAATTCATAAAATCGAAAGTAATACATCGATTTTCATCATTTCATCACATAAATATTTCTAATTAAATTGTGTTTTATGTATTTAAACATTTTTTAAATTTTATTACATTTTTTACTTTTTACAAGGAGTTTTATTTTTCAGTTTTCTTAATTTATTAGATCAAAATGTAAAAATTAATAAATTGCGTAATATTTAAATGGAACTATAAATTTTCTTTAAAATGATATCTAAATTATTGGAATATCTTAATTAGTTTAGAAGTTATTAAAGTTTTTCATTGCTTCTGCGTATTTTACTAGTTACGTTCAAAAACAAAAAAATCTAATTTATTTATCCTTAGTTAAATTTAAATAAGAAAACATTGATAGTTTTTGATTTATTTCAGTTTATGGTAGAAAAATAAATGGTTTATTAATTTATTCGGCTTTTAATTTTAATTTTTTGAACTGGTTTCGACGAGAGACAAAGCAACCCCTCTAAACTACTTAAATGAAATCGTTACTTTTTAATTTGTTACATTTAATCAAAAAAATTTGTTATTGAAAATCAAAGTTTGAAATTAATTTAGCCGTTATTATTATTTTACTTTTTGGGTTAAACTAACTATTCTTTTAATTTTGTAGGGGATCATCATTAAATCAGCCCTTTTCAGAGTTAATAAATGCAATAATCATAAAAAAAAAAACTCTTAATCAAACGTTGAACCCGATACGCATACATTCATGTTGGCCAGGATTTTTAAGGGCCGGCTATAACTTCAAAATTTTAAGTTTTTAGTAAATATAAGAACCTTCACGAATAAAAAGCAGAGAAATTCAATGAGAAGCAAATACCGTTGCCTATGTTAAAAGCGCTTAGTACTAAGTAATTTCAGTTGCTTTTGAATTGATTTGAATTTTTATACATTAATAGTTAAGGGTTTTATGGTAAATCAACTGAATGGACTATGATACAGTTCAGACAAAGGGAGTTAATTGCCAAAAACTGATAACTTTTGATAGATAAAAAAAAATTAAATTTGAAACATCGATAAAGGGCCTTAAAAGGAAGCTATTGGAGTAACTTTTATTAAGATTAAACCGCTAGAAAGGGCTTAGAAAGGAATCGAAAAAATGACAAAAACTAATAACTTGAGAAAGGAAAAAAAAATTGAAACAAATAGCATTCGATAAATGCCCTGAAAAACCGTTGAATCTAATCTTCATTAAAATTCCCCGCTTAGAAAGGCAGATAAGGGTCAAAAACTGACATAACTCTTAAATCAATAAAGATAGAGATTCCTTTCCATTTTCTTAAGCCATTGAAAAACTTAACAAACAAAGAAAAACACTGCACTGAAATTACCCGCTTGCAACATTATAAATAAAAGAAAATTACCTATTAAGAAATCAAAAATGTCATCAGTAGCAACAATACCAAACTTAAACAGCTCTCTGAATAACAGAGAAAAAAATGCAAGTTGCAAAATAATGAAAATGCATTTGCGGTCACGCATCCATCATTAAAATAATTGCATCTTAAATGACAGGATATGCAGCCGTAATTGGCAAACACTGTTCAATTCAAAACTCTCTTCCACTTTTTGCCTACTACAATCATTTCGTGTACGAAATCTACGAAACTCCTAATGATAAATAAACATGAATATCTTCTTCGATACCAACTCACTTAGCTCATAGCTCCTATTGTAAGGTAAGTGTAATAAAAGAAAGAAACGTTCAATACGAAGCGCGGGCAACTTTCCTTGATTACCGCTCGCTTGTAAAGCTATTATTAGTGGTTCGTGAGGCATTGCAAGTTTAGTTTGGAATAACGAATAACACAAATTTGTAATGAATGCTCTACTCGCATACAACGGCATTGACTATGGAGGAGCACGGAGCAAAAGAGAGAGTGAAACGCAGCTTCGAACTGGTGAAGACTTCAAAGGAAATAAAAGACGAAAAGCAGAGAAACACAGTCAATTAGAACCCAAGTGTATAATTGCAAAAGACAAATATTAAGTGTCAACATATACACTTTTTTCTTTTCTTCATTATTTTATTATTTATTACTATTGTACTGGGTGTTCTGTTGATTTAAGTAATTTAATATATTTCAAAATAAATTGTGGATTAAGTTTTAAAAATCGTTTTTTTTTTATAACGTTCCTCATAATCCTTTATATTTTTAAGTTGAAATCTTTGTTAAATAAATGCATTTGCATTTTTTATAATTGTTAAAACTTTCTGTATCAAATATGTGCAGTTTCTTGTATTTTATATTGAGTTTTCTATTTTGTTTCTGTATCAATATCTTATAACATCTTTAAACTATTGTACTGTCATGTTAAAATATTCATTCCGATGAACACCCTGTATACGGTTCAACACTTCTATTTGCTAGAAGGCATTTCCTTTTTATTGTTCTCTTTGAAAAACTTATCATAAGTGAATTAGTGAAAGTGTATTTGAACACCTGCGCTTAATTTTTCAATTACCCATTCATATTTTTATTGTTTGTAATCACGAAAAACGCTAATTTAGAAAACTATCATTATGAAAAAACAATTTCCATGTTGTTTTCTTGTAAAAATTTCAATGCAATTAAATTAATAATAAGCATTGCAAGAAACAAAGAAATAAAACGAAGATGAACAACCCGAGGAGACGACACGAAAGGAAAAGTTAGAAAACGACACTTGCTACATGCAGATTTTCTAATCGATTTTCAACTTTTACCGTCCTCCATTCTCTCGCCATCCGACGAAAGCTTTCAAGCCTTTCCAATTCATCAATTGCAAAAAAATTCCCACTGTGGACACATTAAGTTAATGTATTGTTTGAAAGATTTTAACGATCAGATATAATTTTTTCGCACTTGAATTGATCTTATCAGTTGGCTTGCTTTATATATTTTCTTTTATTTTTTGTGTAGAGGAAAAATAACCTTCGGAAGAAAGTTTTTTCTTTCAAATACAATGCGTTTCCGTATTATTTGTTTAACTGGGAAACAAACAAAAAATTCCATTTTCAAAGGAAATTCTTTTATGGTTGCCCATTATGTAAAGGGAACTCGTTGGTTGTTATCGGTGCTTTTACATCTGCACGGACCTCAATGACCTAAACTCACGTTTCACATTTTGCATTTCGCATTATGCATTTTTTACCGTTCTGAAGTGACAAATTTAATTTTAGTGGTCGTTTGTTCTGTAAATGCAGTGCACTTTTATTTCTTGGAAGTTTTTACTTTGATTTATGTTTGCAGTTTGTACTAAAATTTATTTGCTTATCTTGGAAATTTTCATTTAATATTTTTATTATTTTGGTTTTGTTAATAATTTTGCTTCAAAAAATTCTTTTAACTGTATTAATCTTTTTTAATTCTTTTCGCGTCTCATTTTTGGTTTTCCTTTTTTAAGGCATACAAAACTATTAAAAATTATGTTAATTTTTATATTTTATTTGATTTTGTTTTGCTTAAAAATAAGTTTTTGATAATACATTTCTGAAATCAGATCAATAGAATTTATTGTCATTTCTGATAAATTTTAAGCTTCTTAGGCCACAAAAATATAAAATTTAAATTAATTTTATCCAAATTTTTCCTTCTTTGTAAAATTAAAACTTAATTATTGCTTTTTAATATTTTAAAGTTTGTTTGTTTGATTTATTACAAAATAAAAATAAATAAAAAATGTCTTAATTAAAGAAGAACTAAAATTGTTCAGTTTTATTTCAATCAAGTGATTTTTTTTTTAAATTTAAAATAGTATTTTAAATCAGGGGTTAAAATTGTCGTTTTTAAAATAATAAAATTTCAACTTTGAGAATTTTTTTATCGACTTTTTTCTTTGAAATTATCATTCATTTCCATTGCATATAGCTTAATTTATTTTTTGATATGAAAATAATAATAATTCTAATCTGGGACTCATTAAATTTAATAATTGCGTGGCTCAGTGATTTTTTAAATCACCATAAAGTGCTGCTCATTCTGTGAAGATTATATAAATAATTTAAACATTAAATATAAAAAAAGATTTCTTTTTTTTGCGGTAAATTGGAATATCTTTGAAAATAAATTAATCATTTAACTTAACTGAATAAAAAGATGCGCCTGGTATTTAAAAGAAGAAAGTTTAATACAATTTCAAGGAAATTATCTTTCAATACATTATTCAAAATTTTAATTATACCTTTTTGTTTCTATAATTGTTATTGATAAACCTAAAAACCTAATTTTGCACTCTTTATCTTATCTTATAATTGCAATATTTACTTTTCAATTAAATTATGTTGTTAATTTAGCAAATTTACTGAGATTTTTCTTGGTATTTTGCTCACATGATTTTTTATCAAAAGAAGAATCAAAATAAGATAAATTTAATAGAAAAAATAGGTCATTTTTAACTTATTTCTTCTTAATAATTGCATAAAAAGATCATTTTCATTTGGTTCCATGTGAAATCATTTTTTTGAGGACGAGATAAAGAAATAAAGAAATGAAAACAATGTTCTTCTTATTCATAAAATTATTTACTTAAAATCTATAAAAAAAATTAAAATATTAAAACAAAATTCATTGATACAAATTTTGTGCATCAAACCGTAAACTTTCTTAAAATTACAAAAAAAAAAATCAGTTTCTCAACGACAAAAAAGAAAAAGAAATTGCAAAATACTTGAAAAAGAAACAATTTTTTTTAATTCATAAAGTATATCATAATTAAAATCCAATAAAGTACATTTTTTACATAATTATGAAGCAATTTCACTTACACTGCAGACAATTTCTTTGATATTCCTTTCATAAATTACAATAGTAAATAGTGAAAGTTCTAACGGAACAATAAAAAAAATCTTAAAAAATAAAAATATTAATAACCGGAAAAAACAGCACATCAGCAACCGCTAAAAATACTTTTGAATCTTCGACGAGCAACAAAAACAACCAGGAAAAATGTTCGCAAAGGTCAGTCCACCGAAGCCATTTAGAGAACTGGCACTGGCAAGCACAAGCAACAGTCAGCGGCAGCAGCAGCAGCAGAAGACAAAAAAGAGCAGCAATCATCAACAGTTACCACCGAGCCAAAGAGAGCACGAAGCGCAGCGAGTAAAATCGCGTTGCGTCCTTTCGAGACTTGCATTTCGCGTCCGCGACTCGCAACTTACGAACTTGTCGTTCCTACAAGCAAAAAAAAAATATTAAAAAATAATTAAACTGCGAAACATAATTTTCCTCTACAATCTGATTCATCAGATTTAAATGTATTTTTTCACATTGCCGAAAGGATACAGTGAAGTGAATTTATCGAAAGCGGGAATCGGATTTGTCGACAAGCTCATCGATATCTGTAAGTGACGCTTTTTGACCTCCGCAGACCCTTTAAAACCACTTAAGCCAATTAACAACGGTTAAAGTCAGCTGTAGCTTTAGATAAACTGTTGGTTTTCCATTGCTCGGGCGTCGCAGCAGATCTCGCAGTTAATAAAAAAAAAAGTAAAATCGAGTAAAACGAGTGGAAAACCGGTGCTGATAATTTCCATCAATTTGTGCAGATCTGCAGAATTCAGTGAAAGTTTTTAATTGAGGTTTCTTCTGTTAATTCCGCATTTATTGTATTAAGTGGTTTGCAAAAGTGAAATAAAAACATTTATTTAATTGCAGATTATCAGATTTGGAAAATGGGAATCGTGACTTATACAAGGAATTTAATAATTTTCATCTTTGCGTTCATTTGGGATGTGATCGTCGTGAGTGCGCTCACATTTTATTATATTGGAGAGTCGACGGTTAAATTTCTAACGCCGAATTTCCTGAGGTACCGCAAAAGTCTTAGGGAAAAAGTGGTATTGGTCACGGGAGCTGCCGGTGGTGTTGGACAGGAATTAGTCCTGCGTTTGGCCAGGATCAAAGCGAAAGTGGTCGCTTGGGATGTTAACGAAAAAGGTTTGAACATTTTGAATTTTTTTTGTTCAGTTTTTATTTGAGATGTTTTAAATTTTTAAATCATATCTTAATTAATGAACAAAATTTCTTTAAAATTTTGTTCTGAATATTTTTAAATCTTGAAATTATTAATTTTAATTAAAAAAAAAAGATTTTTTGTTTAATGAATAGGAATTTTATTTCTTTTTTGTTTGTTTATATGGTTCTGGCATTGAGTATTGGTTTAAAATTTCCTACAGATAACCTTTGGAAGGAAACAATATTAAATTTCAAGTAAATTTTAATTACACATAAGAATTATAAAATTAGGTGCTAATTCTTTAAATGCTTCAAGAGTAGTGATTTGAATGATTTTAATTTAATTTCTTTTGCTTATTACAAAGCTATATTATAGAATTCTTGAATAAATTACAATATTGCTCTTTTTCTTCCACATAAAGAAGTTTTTTTATTATTACAAATTAAAAAGGAACAATTTTCCCAGTAAGTTTTTTTTTTCTACGTAAAACAGATTTTTTTTATTTCAAAAAAAGTTCCAATTTTCTTAGGAAAATCATTAAATCATATTTCAATGACGAAAATACTATAAATTGAATTAAATATTTTTACATTTTAGTAAATTTCAAGCACATCAAGAATCATAAAATTAGGTATAAATATAATTAAAAATTTTCAAAAGTGTTGATTTTAATGACCGATGATTTTAATAATTTTATAATTATAACAATATAAAATAAAAGTGTAATCTTAGACAAATAGCAATGAATAAACTTTTTGATGCCAAACAATTTTTCCTCGGGAAAAAAAATCAGATTTTTTAATTCCATTTTTGATATTATTTAGAAAGATTCGTTGGTATTAATTTTATTAGTAATCTTTAAAAAAATCCCTTTGGGAAAGCATACATTTAAACTCCAGCAGATATTTTATAAGTACAATATAAATTTAGTAATTTCAAATAAAACGAAGAAAAAAAATGTTAAAAAAAGTACTATACAGTGGTGGTTAACAAATTATTTATTTTTAATCAAAAATTTTTGAACAAAATCAATATAATCAAATAAAATTTAAAGTAATTTAAGAATTATTCAATGTAATTTCAAAACAGCAACAAAAAAATCTTCAGATATCTCTTCGATAAGTGACATGAGTATCTAGTGAAAGTAACAACAAAAACAAAGCCATAAAAACATCAAAAAGAAAAGACATCTCTACCTACGTACTCGTATATGGCCAAGCGACATATCATATAAGAAAAAAGTTCGCAAAAGAAATTTAAAAGTTATTGCTGATACATCATTGCTTCTTTTTTCTTTCATTTTACGCCGTTCATGATTTTAATTGATTATAATTACAAACGGTACTTTAATTACAAATTTCGTGGCACATTTTAAATATCTGTAATATTTAGAATAAGGCGCGAAATTTAAAATGTTCAGTAAAAAAAAAAAAATAACAGAAAACCAAGAGAACTAAATAAAAAATGTTATATTTAAGTTTAAGAAATAGAAATATTTAATATTTCAAACGATAAATTTTTGATTTTTCTATTTTTAATTTTAGGCTTGGAAACTTTGAAGCAAAGATGCGAAGAAGAAGGATACAAAATTTACACTTACGTTGTCGACATCTCCGATCGCCGTAACGTCTACAAGAACGCCGATTTGGTAAAGAACGAAATCGGAACCGTCGATGTCCTGATAAACAATGCCGGCATCGTGACAGGAAACACTTTCCTTGATTGTCCTGATCACATGATCGAGAAGACATTCCAAGTGAACATTTTGTCTCATTATTGGGTTAGTTTCATGCCTTTATTCCGTTTTCATTTTTTTTTTTATATTTTTAATTTTCTTTTTATTCTTTATTATTTTTGTATTACTTTTTTATTTTTATATTAGTTTTTTAAAAATTTCTTATTGCTTTTTATATTTTTTATTATTATTTACTTATTTTATTATTGAAATGAAAAATTGCTAACTTTGAAAATTGTTTTTTAGACTACCAAAGCCTTCTTGGGCGACATGCTAAAAAAAGGCAAAGGACACATAGTGACCATGAGCTCCTTAACAGGACTTTTGGGTACTTACAAGTGCACTGATTACAGTGCTTCCAAACATGCAGCTAACGGTTTCCATGAAAGTCTTCTTTCTGAACTTAAGGTTTGTTTCTTTCTATTTTTTTTTAACCTTTTAAGAAAGCTTAACAATATTTATTTTGTGTTCTTTTTAAAAAAAAAAAAAAAAAACTAAAAACCGAAAATATTTTTTAGACTCATGGACACGAAAAAATCCATCTTACATTAATCTGTCCATATTTCATTGACACCGGAATGTTCACCGGTTGCACGCCCAGAACTTTGCCAATGTTGGAACCAAAAATGGTCGCTAAGAGACTGATAACAGCTATTAGAAGAGATGAAGTCTTTGTTACGTTACCTGAATGGGCTCGATATGTAATCCCTTTGAAAAAGTAAGCAAAAACTTTTTTTCTATTTCTTATAGAAATTTTCAATTAAAATTATTAATAAGTTTGACTAAAAAAAGAAAACGTAATAATTAATATATTTTTTAAATGCAGTTTTGAAATTGGTAATTTTTTAATTAATTGTTGTAATTGCAGTTTTGTTCCATCAAAATTGGCTTGGGCTGTTGCCTACAAGGTTTTAAGACATCCTCAGTCGATGATGGGCTTAAGACCTTATGAAGAAACAGTGAAAGCGGAAGTGGTTCCAAATGAAGCGGTGGCAGTTGCTGCTTAAGTTTTTCCTTATGTTTTTATTATCTATTTTATTTTTATTTTCGTTATTAATAATATGGTATTTATGATTTTTCCAGTAGTTTTTAGTGTAAACAAAAGACTAATCAATTTGTACTGATAATTTTTTGATATTTGATTAATAAAAATTAAAAAAATAAAATTGAAAGTTTTTTTCTATTTTTTACTATTTAATTATTAATTTATTTGATAATTTATTATTACAGGGTATCAATTTTTTATTATTTTAATTTAAAAAACAATTAATAAATTGAAATATTAATTTTTTAATAAAAAAATGAAAACCAATAACTTTTTTATATTAATTATAAGGTACCAAAAAAGACAATTTAAAAATTGTTGTTTTTAATGAAGATGTTGTGGGTATTTATAGCTGATAAATAAAAAATAATTTTATTTTTCCCACAATTAGTTTTTATACTTTAAAAATTTCCCAAAAAAAATACTTAAATTGCTCCATTTTTATTTTTATCCTGATTTAGCATACAAAGAAGTTAAAGGAAATTTTATTTGCTAGTTTTTCGATGAATCCTTTAGATTTATTTCAAGAAAATTAAATTTCCATTAGTACTTCACCCTCTAAACTGAAATAATAAAAA
>JASKGO010001070.1:0-21053 GCA_030556065.1 Holobus sp. GC000080
CTTTTACTCTCACAAAATTGTTCGATTATTAATTTTACGTGGAATCCGGCAATCTCATATATTTGGGTAATTCGTCCTGCAAGGCAGTGTTCTGGCCACGCAACGCATCCCGCACAATTTGATTCCTTTTTAAGTTGATTTTTCTGTTTATTTATGGTCTTAAGAAATTATTGCTTACAGTTTCAATAACTCGGATAATAAGTGCATTATCTATAAGTAAATAAGTTATTTCGATAATAATTAATTCATTTTATTTTTCTTGATTTATATTTGGGCAAATTAAAAAAATTAAATTAGTAACTTCTGAAAAAATTTGATTTTGTGTTGCACTGGACTTAGAAATGGGCAATGCGCACTTAAAAATTATTTCCGGAAAACCGGAAAAATATAGATTAAATTTTATTATGGATTTTGATAAAAAGTAATGTGCCCTATTAAATAAAAGTTAAATTTCAAAAATAGAGTAAGTAATTTTTGAAATAATTTGATTTCTATGTTGCACTCACACTAGAAATTAACACAGCGTACTAAACAATTATTAACAGAAAATAAAAAAAACATAAATGAAATTTTATTTTTGATTTTAATAAAGAATATTATGCTCCATAAAATTTGAGTGAAAATTAAAAAATCAAAGGGTTATTTTTTATAAAAAAATTACTTTTTTATTGCACTCGCTTTTCTAATACGGTAAAAATGGACGTCGCGCATCTAAAACTAATTTTCAGGAAGCAAAAAAAAAGTCATAGCTCAAATTTTATTTTTTATTTTGGAAAATAATAAGGTGCTCTATGAAACAATACTGAAAATTAAAAAAAAATGCATGTGTTGACTTGTGAGAAAAGTTGACATAAATGATGCCCTTTTTTGTACATAGGCAATAAGAACATCACCGCGCAATTAAAACTAATTTCCGGAAAACCGGAAAGATATAAATGATGTTTTCTTTTGGATTTTGATAAAGAACATAATTTTCTAAAAATTAATTGTGAAAATTATGGATAACAATGAGAATATGATGAGTGACTACATTTGGAATTGACTACAAGAAAGTCCATAGAATTAAAAATAATAATTTTTAAAATTTTATATTTATATGTAATTATTAATCATTATTCTTAAATAAATAACACTGTAGTTAAGCAAAAATATTTCTGGCAGTAATTTAAATTTACAAAAAGAAAAAAATCATTTTCCTAAGGATCCAAAAATTTACTGTTTTCCTCAAAAGCAAACGCTGAAAACAACAATGTTTCTTCCTTTATCAATGACAAAAAATTAAATTAAATTTCACATTCAGGGACAAGTCAAAAAAAAATCCTGTTCATTAGTGACATATTGCAATTTAACAGTAATTTTAATTAATCAAAACCAGGAAGAGAATAATTAGATGCCAGTACAAAAGAAAAATCCTTGAACTCTTGACAGAAAAAAGAAAATAAATACAACAAAAAAAGAAAATGGAAAAAAAAACTAAGCACGTACCCATACAGAGGGCACCATATAAGTAATAAATTCACGTGGAAATATTTATTGAGCCCATATTGTGCGGCAATAGATGGAAGAAGAAAAAAAATACCTTCAGCCAATAAATCGATAGCGTTATATGTAAATATAAAATATGAACTAGCATAAAAGGCACAATCTGTATTTGTACTGCCGAATGCATTACCATAGAAATTTCCCGAAGCGATTCAAATCATGTCCAGGCAAATATCACCAATTTATTTCAATTTTGCGCGTGCACGATGATTATCATTCGAAACATTTTTGCAAACTGAAAATGCTTTGTTTCATTTCCCTTCACCGTTATTCGTATTAACAAATGAATAATTAAATGAAAGAAAAATTAATTAAAAAAAAATTCACAATGAAAATTAAATGAAAAGTGAAAGTTTGCTTGTAAAATATTAACATAAAGATTTAATATAAACGCTGTAAAATCAAGCGGGGAGTTAATTAATTTTAATAATTTAAGTCGGCCGATATGACGACCATAGCTCAAATTAATTAATTTTCACCGTGCGACACACCATTTTATTATGGCGAAAGCGCGCCCAAATGAATTTCATGCAAATTTGAAACTATTATTATCATCATCAAGAAACCGTTATATCGCATCGCGCAGCCAGTAGTAGGTAGTGGGTACACAGCACAGACACAAGTATCCAGGTATCCATCCGTGGAAGTTTTTTTTTATAATAAAATTAATTACGTCGCTGGCGAAAATCCCTTTTTCGCTCCAAACTTGTCTAAAGTCTATTTGACATTTTAGCCAAGAAGACCAAAGCGCATGATAAATTGCACCGTAATTTCCTTTTCTTCCATGCCGTTACCATCAGCGCCATTCCTTTCGGCTGTAGTTGTATAGTACAACACCCCTACACCCCTACACCCCTACACCCCTACACCCATACAGAGTGTCTTCATATGTATATGTATATGTTTGCCTGCATGTATATAAGTATATAAAACATGGTCTGCACCTATCCATCTATGAATATATGAACACAGAACACAGAAAAGCGGTGCAATACATGCAATTTCAACCCTTCACAGTTTTAGGTGTGTATTGTGTGCACACAGGTACAACATACTTGTAGATGTATGTACCATCCATGAAGAGATACATTCACTGCGTGTTTGTCTGCATTGGTGTTTGTATGCTGTGAGAGCAAAGGCTGGAAGGATGGGTACTATATAAATTTAACGAAAGGATTCACAACCAGGAATATTGCACTTTCGAGGCTTACTTGATATTCAATTTAATGAACTCAGAATGAGCTTTCTCATATCATTAATTTTCTGCTTATTTAGTTCGCCCGTATCTTCTCTACACTGCAACGTAATTAATTTTTCCTTTTCTTTTTCTCTTTCTTTATTATTATTTTATTATTTATTCCATTACTGCTTTTCTAATTCTGTGAAACATAATAAGTTGTATTTGGAATATAAATAAAATAACGTAAAAACTTTAAAAAGTTTTGAAAATTTAACGAATTTTTGTCCTTCCATCTTGAAAAACTCTATCTAATATTTTTAAAGAATTAATTTTTTTTTATTTTACCAATAAGTGTGACATATTAAATGAAAGAACTTATAAATTAATTTTAAAACAAATAATAAAAAGTGTACAATCTATACTATTCTATACTATTAACAAAGATATATAACTTTGCACTGTAACTTTATTTTCGAACAACCTGTACAACTTAAAATAACTTTAGAGAATAGTCCTCATGTGTCGCAACATTGCTTCAAAAATAAAATTGAATATCTTAATTAATGGAGGCACAGTGCCCCTTTAGGTGACGCAGTGTGTGATGAAACTGATGTGAAGGCGCCGGGAATTTCATGCGCGATCAGGCAATTGTTTTTTATTTAGATAATCGGTTAATTTTGCGGAGAGAACTGTTGCATTTAGAATAATCTTTCTTTTTGTTATTTAATTTTAAGTAAATTAAATTTTAAGATTTTGAAAATGAACAAATATTTATCAAATTTCGCGACTTCGAGTAATACCGGAAGTACAAGACAACTTTCATATTTTTGATGTCTTTATTAGAATTACTTTAATTTTTTTTTCTTATTTTGATTCATTTGCTAAAATATGGATGATTTTCTTAAAAAAGTGTTTCTTTGCTGCGTTCACTTTTCAAGCCACTGATTTTTCTTTCTTTATTACTCTAAAAAGCTGTGGAAAATGAAAAAAAATTCTTTCTAAATTTGAACGTATATGCGATAAATATTTAAGGAAATTTTTACTAAGATACGTGCTCAGACTTTGTATTAATTAGGAAAAAAACAAAAATAGAATTGATAGACTACTTTATTAATTTCTTAAAGTAGATGTAAAAATAAACAAACAACGGAAAATCAAAACATTACAATTTGAGTTTTACTTGAAAATAAAACGATACTAAATTTTCCCCTATAATTTGACGTACTTTTGTTTGGTTTTGCTTTGTTAATTTTTAATTGCAAGGTTGCACTATCCTCTGTATACGAGTACATATCAGAAAATGTGAACTTATCAGGAAGCCAATCAATGACAACACAACATAAGGCACTACATTTTTAATCATGCTCTATACACGCCTTTCCACTTTACCACAGTTTGTTCCCAACAAGGTACTCACTAAATTAAATCAATTTATTGCGTATTTAGCATGTTATGTTAAAATAATTATTATAAATGATAATTAATTTATTTTTTACATGATCAATGATCAATTTGAATACATTTAAAAAAAAATTAAACGGTGAAACTATAAAAAAATCAACGAATGCACTTTATTAAAACATAAAGCTATTGTTTGCGAATGCCTCAAAGCCTTAAAATAGTTGAAAAAAAGTAGACTGGCCAAAAAACGAAAAGTGGGAAATTAAAAACGGCCCATAAAGTTAATTAAATGTTGGTAAATAAAAAGTCGAAATTTTCCATTGAACGCGGAAACAAACATAAAAGCCAAACGTATGAACCGATATAACGCAGTGGACGACTTTATTAGAGTCGACTTTACATCGAGTTTATTGAAATTAATACCCCGAACGAAAGGTTTACACACATTCCGTTTTGCAGGCTGTTTATGCCGCCGCTCATTTTATATGTCGGTCGTAAAAATAGCGGACGAACGACGTGCGTCCTGCCGTGTACGTCAAATAAAGGTGGGAAAATTTATAGGAAATCGACAACACGAAAACTATAAACCACCAGTCTCTCTCTCTCTCTCTCTCTCTCTCTCTCTCTCTCTCTGCCTCCCACTCAATTTCATTGTATTCGACCGTTCGCAGATGTAGATAGATACAGATACTACCTATAGGAAAACAGTTACTTTTATAGAGCTAGGGAATGAAATAATAAGAAGTGAATGAGTGGATGCTTGAGCGAATCTAACAAAAGGTGGCAATTAGTCTTAATTGACTGCGTTTAATTTGCCCGTTTTCTATCTTGCCGGCAATTTACTTAATAAATTCGGTGTGCGATTTTCGGTTCGTAGTTGCTCTCTCTTAGTAGGTACGGTGAATGCATCTGGATGTGTAAGCTATAGGAGGCAATTAGAAAGTGATTAACGTAGATCGGCCTGTATCGGTTTAATAATAATATAACCTCGCCTAATGGGACTCTAGAGATTAAGGTAGATTAACGTCTAATCGCTGATTGCGCACGCATGCCGTTTTTCCGATTGTTTCATTATGTATATATGTCTACGAGCGGGGATAATTAAAAGTTTTTAATTTTCCGCCCTTCGAATCGCCCTCCCGAAATTAGTAATCTTTTTTTAATTGCATTTTCTTCTCTCTGTGCACCAATTAATTGCACGCCTTTTTTCTCTCCTTACTTTTTCATTAACTACTGCGAGTTTTAACTTCTACTAACGCATAAATTTTGATTTTCATCCTTTTTTTTTTCTTGCCCTTATAAATAACAATGTTAATTGGGGTTAAAAAGAAAGCAAAACAAAGAAAACATAAACAGCATTTACCATGTCAAGTAGTTAATGCATAATGTTAATATATATTTTATTTAAAAAGAATTATTTCTGCTTAAAAATGTGAAGTTGCCGGGTAATGTTGGACTCAGCAATTCAGTAATTATTTTAACAGTAAGAGTTGATTTTTAGTAAATTATTTATTAATTTAAAATACAATTTATGATAAAAGTTATTTTTTACAAACTTTACTTGATATCTTTAAAGAAATTAAAGATATTTCAAATAAAATAAAAAAATAAAGTTTACAAATAATATTAGTTGTTTTATTAGGAACAAATGAAGAAAACTAAAAACAATAAGTTTTTAA
Source organism: Holobus sp. GC000080 (assembly GCA_030556065.1). Lineage (NCBI taxonomy): Eukaryota > Metazoa > Arthropoda > Insecta > Coleoptera > Staphylinidae > Holobus > Holobus sp. GC000080. The sequence goes on from JASKGO010001070.1 coordinate 5,803, forward strand.
GGGTTGTTTTGAGAATTTTCAATTTTGACAACCTGTATCTCCTAAACTAAGGGTCCGATCGCAAAAAGTCACATCTATAAGATTACGCTATTACTGAATTTTTTTTTGTCGAAAAAATAAATTTTTGAAAATTCCTTAAAAAATCCGATTTTTTCCCAAATTTGAAAATTGTCGGATCTTAATCAAATTTTGCAGAGTGATTGATAATGACAAAAGGAATATTTTAATTTAGTAAAATTATTTTATTGCTCTTTTAGTTTAATCAGGAAAAAACTAAACGTATTTTTCTTTTCAAATAATGTGATTTTCCTTTAACTTTGTTTTATATCTTTAAGAAAATTATAATAATTTCTAATTTTATTATTTAATTTATAAGAGGAATAGTTGCTTTATTGAAAGCAGAAAGAAATGTTTAAAAAAAGTTAATTTTAAGGGTAATTTTGGCTTTCTAAACTTGGGCAATTTTTTCAACTTTTAAAAGATTTTTCAACTGTGACAACTCGTATCTTCAAAACTAAAGGTCTTATCGCAAAAAGTTACTTAAATAAAATGTAGGCAATTAAATAATCAATAAAATTGCGCTATTTCAGATTTTTTGCTTCGAAAAAATATTTTTTTGAAAATTCCCCAAAAAAATCCAAGTTTTTCCCCTAATTTGAAAATTGTCGGATTTTGATCAAACTTTCCAAAGTTGTTGATAATGGAAAAATAAACATTTTATTTATTTAGAATTATTTCATTGCTCTTTTAGTTTAGTCAGGAAAAAACTAAACGTGTTTTTCTTTTCCAATAATGTGATTTTCCTCTAACTTTGCCTTATATCTTTAAGAAAATTATAATAATTTATAATTTTATTATTTAATTTAAAAGAGGAATAGTTGCTTTATGCGAAGCTGAAAGAAATGTTTAAAAAAGTTAATTGTTAAGGGTAGTTTTGTGTCAATATTTTTCAACATTTACGACCTGAAACTAAACGCCACAATACAAAAAGTTAATTAATTAAAATGTAGATATTTTGTTCTATATTATTAGATTCTGCTATTTAAAACCGAACTAAATCATATTTTTTTCCTGTGCCTTTAGATTTATAAAATAAATTACTATTAAATTATTATTTAAACTGCTAACTAAAAGCAAACAGTACAGAGCACTAATGACCGGGAATAAATTATATTTATTGACTGAATGAATAATGTTGAAGGGCTAATTAATAAAAAGTGTTTATTTTACTAAACTTGTGTTAACGAAACTTGTGTTTTAAAAGGACATGAACTAATTAATTAGTAAAACGGCTAAATTGTTTGCTAAATATTACAAGTACTTCGCAAGCGCACAAAGAGAGTTTCGTTTATTTATTTATTTAAGCCGCGCAATTAGAGTTGCCATAAATAATCCACGTCGGAAAATCAAAATTCGTGTTTGTTTAAGCAGCGCATTAAAGTAATTTCCACTTTTGCAAATTGCATGCGGAGCACTTTACTGACTCGTTCATTAGTTAATTAGTTTTCAATTGTTATTGTTTTGTTCGGCATCGTCGATTGTTTTTAATTTTAATTAACCATATTAATAAATTTGGTTCCGTTGCGGTCAATTAATTATATACCAGAAATTAAAAAACATTTTATAATTGCATCCAAAAAAAAAAATAATGAAATTATGAAAATTGCAAAAGAAAAACTGTTTAAAATTAAAGAAATAAGTCACAAATTATATTGAAAAAGAAAAAAAAATCGATCTAGCAACCTAACAATATTTCAGCCAGATTGAAATCTTTAACGGTTTTTCGCTCCTTTTTGTTTCCAGGAACCTATTTTATCCTTTACGACTTCATCGATTTCTTCGAAAAGGACGGTCCAAGCTACCTGCAGCGTGATAAGTATAACGACATCATCAACACGATTTTCAAGAACATGAGCCACATCGAACGGGAAGCCATCGAGTTCCAGGTAAATAGGACCGAACACAAAAACAGAAAACTCCGAGCATCAGTTTTTTTTTTTTTTTTTTTTTTTCATTTTTATTACTTATTTCGTAGCCACCAAATTACTTATTCAAGCCTACGCGCTTAATAATAAATAATCTACAGGCGTAATTTTTGCCGGCCAACATCGGCTGTTGCTGCTTTTGCTGCGGCTGCCTTAATTAATTTATACTTTACGTGTTGCAGTACACGGACTGGGAGCACGTGAATGACGGATACCTCAACCAGAAAATGATCGGCGACGTTGTGGGAGACTACTTTTTCATATGCCCGACAAATTTGTTTGCGCAAGTTGCAGCCGACCGGGGCATGAAAGTTTATTACTACTTTTTCACTCACGTAAGTTGCATTCATTTTCATCATTTTCGGTTGTTTGCAAAACAAAAAATTCTAATTAATAATTTTTTTTTCTGAGCTGTATGTAACTAATTGTCTAGAAGACTTTAATTTTATAAGTGAGAAGGCGCCGGGCTTAACATGTTGGAGACCGGCGCCTTCACATTTCTAAGCACTTTGATTTTTTTTATTAATTAAAATAAAAATTGATACATTTACTTAATTTGTTACGTGGTTAGTGATGACTATGAAAAAATCTATAAAGTGACTCAAATTTTCCAATAAATTTTAAAGCTTTGGTAAAATAAAGGCCCAAATTAATTCTGAGTAAGATCTCAAATTACTCCTTTTCCTTTGAACCAATAAATTTTAGAATTTAATTATTTCCCCTTTATTATTGATATTAGACTATAGAATTATTTATTAGACAATTTAATTACCTTTATATAAATCTTTATCAACTCTACTTTGGAACTTTTCTAAAAAAGTTTGCTAATTTAAATTCCAGTCAAATCAGCATTAAATAAAACAAAGCTTCAAAAATATTATATTTCCAAAAACTATTTAGAAAATATATTTAAAAAATATCAATATATTAGAAAATAATTTCTTTAAATCAATTAGAAACCAAATATCTTCTAAAAACAAAAACAAAAGCAACAGAAAAAAAGAAATTGACGAAACATTTTTAGCAATTAGTAACCAATTCCGGAACTGAATTAAACAATGAACAAGATAAATGATATCTATAACCTTTCGCTCTATATATATATATAATCGGATTGAATCCAACAGCGGAGAAAGAAAAACAATTTCAGCAGCAGCTTAATAAATTGTTTTCAGTTTGAAAGTCGCAGATTGAGTTTCACTATTAAGTTTTATATTTCGTGCCACTTTTCTTTTTCCATCCTTTTCCATGCGTTCGACTTGCATGTGCCCTCAAAAAAAAAATATCCCGAGCTAGATGGGAAAAGTAAGAAAGTTAATAATGCTAATGTAACAAGTCGGCCAATTTTCACTAAAATTGCGCGCCGCCAAAGAGAAAGAAACAGCGAAACGCAACTTTTTTCCAACGTAGCGCCAGTAACCGCCTCGTTTAAAACACCATCTAAGGTTTTGCTCCCGATACTCGAAAAAAGTAAATAAAAAGGAGCTGTGTGGGATGATTGATTAAACTTCTTTCTTAAATTAGTAATTTTTGAGATTTTTTTTTCATTATGGCATTATGCCTAATTGTAAAATTTTTACAGGGTAATTGATTGTCCTTTAATGATTGGCGTAGTATAAAATAGGCCTTTCGATTTGAAAAATTGATGATTTTAGAAATTTAAAATTGCAATTTTAACTTTTAGGAAATATTTTTTGAAAATTTAATAATTTTATTAGTTTGTAGTACCATTGCACTCCAATTAAAGCAAAAATTGTTTATATCGATTTATTGTGTTGAAAGTGACAACCTCAGAAAGATGTCACAACAATTTTCAATTTAGAAAATAAAAAATTAATATCTCTAAAATTGATTAAGATATAAAAATAAAAATGGTACAAAAATTAATTTTATTTTAAGGCCCATTTAAAAGTAAATTAAAAAATATCGATATTTAGTTAGTAATGTTAGTATTATGAAATTTGTTTTATAAAATAGCTACAAAAATGTATCTAAGGTAATGAATTTTAATTTTTTATTTTTTTCATAATTAAACAGCAGTAATTATTAGAATTATCAATCATTAAGAAATATTTCAAATATTAATATTGGTTCATTGTACTAAAAGTTACAACCTAAAAAAGACGTCACAAAAATTTTGTCATTGTGTTCGTAAAAAATAAATATCTGAAAAAGTTACTAAGCTATAAAAATAAAAATGCCCCTAAATTAATTTAATTTTATGGCCTATTTAAAAATATTTTATTTTAATAATAAAAAATATAAGTTGCCATTCATATTTAAACTTGCTAAGAAATTCAATGAATCACCCGGCCAATGTAATAAATTGTTTTTTACGCAAAAATCTTAAAGCATTTGCAGCAGTTCAATTAGGTAAAATAGACAAGTGCGAGCAAAACTGTACAATTTAAAAGATATCAAAATATTCCCAGCAACTTTGCATAATCTTCAAAAAGAAGCACGAAAAAAACTCTTGTCTATTCCAACATTTTTGCCGCTGTGTGCGTCACGTTCGAGCTCGTATATTATATGTTCGAGGAAGAAAAAAAATATGTGATTACCGAATAAAGTGGTTTACACGTCCTTGCAGCGGCGGGAACGCTGCAAAAGGACGAAAAAGACTGAACGTGCTCTGCTTATACGAGGCCAGGAACAAGCGAGCTTGATGGATAAATGTTCAAGGATCTTCACATCTATACATGTATATACCTATATATATATTTACATAGATACATCCATTTTGGGGGTTCTAAGTTATCTCTCCGCGCATATTTCATGAGATGCTTTAAAAATCCTTAACAATCTTGCAGATAATTGCGTGTTAATTTTTTATGTTGCTCACTGCTCAGCTAATGTGCAAACCACTCTTATTTTTTACCTTTTTCTGTTTCCGTTTCTATTTTTTCTGTCTTTTTTTTTTGTGTGGAAGAAATGCAGAGAGAGAGAGAGAGAGAGAGAGAGAGAGAGAGAGAGAGGTGTAAACTGATGCAAAAGTAAATAATTGAAGTTGTTATTATTCGCAATCGCAGCGAAATCCTGCAAAGGATTTTTCTACTTTCGCTTGACAAGTAAATGCATAAACACGGCTTACACTATTGTACTTTGCAATGGATAACAGGGATAAAATTTACTACAACTGGAGCGATGAAAGCTTGAGCGACGTGAACTCAGGAGACCTGGAATATATGCCCAACCCCTACTCATCTATCCCGACCAAGGTATATATACTCGTATAACGCAATATTATATGTTGTCCCGAGTCCTGAGTGAGTCCTGGGCAAAATATCTATATGTATTAACCTTTGTGTTTTACTTTGCATAACTGCCTTGTTTGCATAATGCTTCGCAAAACATTAACTAACTCAACTTACGACAAGTCAATCAGTTGCGAATAGCATAGAAAATTTATGGATTTTAACGGCGAATGGGATTTCGAACGAAAAAAAAAAAACATATTACAGTATAGTGGATTTGTTGTAGCAAATGTAGCGAAAATATAGAAAATATAGTAAATAGGGAAACAGATAATGAGTGGCGGATTAATGGATTCGTTGGCTGCCGAGAAAAGAAACAAAGAACTTCTAATCTAATCGATTTACTTTACTTGTTAGTGGAGAAATGACAAGAAAATGGGCAAAATCAACGCAAATAAATACGAAAATACAATGGGAATGTAATAATAATAATGGCTTCCATATACCCTTCCATTTCTATTTCGTTCATTTCTATATTGTACCGGTTGGCACTTTATAAATGTTACAAAACTCTATCTACTTTTTGATTCGCTTTTTTAATTAGATTTTTAATGTGATGCATTTTCAAAATATCTTTTGATTTTTTTTAGTTTGAAAATCTTTTTCAATTCAAGATTTTAAAACTTTTAATACTTTCCAAAAAAAAATTTTTTTAATTCCTTGTAAACTACGGAATTAACATAGAAATAAAATAATTATTTATAAATTTTTTAAATTATTAAATTTATATAAAAATTGCTAAACGGAAATATATAAAAAAATTATTTTACAAAAACAAAAACAAAGAAAACCAAGAAAAAAGAAGTAATAAACAGTGGAAAATAATGTCGATGTACTTTAAAACATTTTCAAAACAAATTTTTTTTAAATTTCCTTATGGTTTTCTTAGTGTAACCCTTTTGAATTTTTTATTTTAAAACATATTTAAAAAAAATCTTTTTAAAAATTTCTTAATATATTTTTGGGAACTTCAAAGGTAAATTATCCAGTAAAACTTCTCCTTTAACCTATTAAATTCATATCATATAATATTGCTAAACAGAAATTTGACAAAATAATAAATAAAAAAAAAACATTCCAAAAAAGAAATAATAAAAGCAAAGGCTGTTGACGTGAAGGTAAACGGTGGAAAATAACGTAGACGTAGAGTACAACTGGTGTTACATTTGGAAAATTGCCAGGACATGCAATCGCGACATTAAGTTCTGCCTTATTACGCGCTGGTACTTAACCAACGAGTTCCTTCATTCCTTCAGTTTCGTCATTTTCCATATCTTACCTACATACTACATATATTCATCCGCCACTACGCTAAGCTAAGAAGTCATCGTATGCACACATTCCACACATATGTAACTGCACGTACATACATAGTTGAAACAAGTGCGCACGATTTTCCCATGTTTGCTCAAAACCGTGTCGTTATTATCGTCCTTTCTTACGCTCGCCCCCTCGCAGTGCCACAAATACCTTTGCTTTGCCCTCCGAGGATAGCTAGCTACACAGCTACAACGTTTGCTTTGAACGCACGCACACAGCCAGCGTTTATTTATTCGGGGCGAATTGTTGCTGCTGTCGTCGTCGTTGTTGTTGTTGTTGTTGTTGTTAATATTAAAGAGAACGGGGGCGCGCTTTTATTAACTTTAATTATTTCCACCGTATAGGTATAGTGTACTGGGTAGCGTTCCCGAGCATTAAACAAGCAAGGATCATAATTTGCATCGACTAAACTTGGTCGTCCTGGAGACCGCGGCTAAAGCAATCACGACTTCCGATTGTTTTCTATATTTCATTGCTAATTTCTAGCTTTAATTTCCTAATTGGATTTGTAATTATATAGTTCATGTAATTTCATAGTAAATTTCCTTTTTTTTTTTTTTAATTTTCTTAATAAATTTCTTTTGGGTTGGCATACTAGAATACAGGGTGTACAATTTGGAGTATCAAAATTCAAAACTTTGTCAATTTAACAAAAGCTAATCTCCATTTTTAACAAAGATAATAACGCAATGCAACTGAAAATGGAAAACTCTGTATTTCAAGAGGAATTATATTAAAATGTTTTAATTTTAAGTTAAAGAAAATCTTTGAATTTAATTTCTTACTAATATTTCTTTTAAAACTATTTCTTTTAGTTCAAACCGTTTCTTAAAATAATTATTAACTTTTAAAAGAGTTAGCATTTAAAATATTTCATTCTTTTTGAGATTCCTAATTGATTTAAATTATTTAAAAAATAGAAGCACTTTCTAAATCTTTAATAATAAAAAGTCAATTTGATTTCAATGATAACTTTTGAAATTTTTATTTATTTTGTTTTTTATTTTTAATTAATCAAATTTTATCAAAATCAGTCAAAATACATCAAAATTGCAAAAAAAAAAAAAAGAATATAAAAAGGCTCTTTTTCAATCAGAGGATAGTTAAAATTTAATTAAAAAATTCGTAACTATTTAGAAAATGAATATTGAATAGTAAATGCTTTCAATAAATATTTCCCAGTGGTTCCATTTTTATAACAATGCAATCACCGTTATGTTAATAAAACTAAAACTTTATTGATGGATACGAACATTTAGCATTTTTACAAGGCATTAAAAAAATGTATAAATAAACAAAGTCATTGAAAAAGCATCAAAATAATTTCAAAATTAAGAAACAATTTATTGAAAAAAAGTAAAAAAACTTAAAGGATTGAAGACATATTTATAAAATTATAAATACCAAGAAAACTATTTAAAAAATAATTAATTAAAGTTGAAAAAATAATTATTAATTTTCGTAATTTATAATAATGTTCAACTGAATAACTTTAATTAACTTAATTACAACTTTAAAGTTTGCAATTAAACGCTTTTTACAGCGAATTCGATTTACTTTTTTACGGAGAAAATAAAAAATAAAAACGTAACAATAATTCAGCAGCGTGTAAAAAAGGGCAATCGATATCTCTTAAAAAACCGCAATAAAATAAAAGCAATAAAATTAAAAATAAAAGTTTAAAAAAAAACTACGAACTTAGGCAGAAAGAAAAAGCCATTAAAACAAAATGACATTCAATTAAAAACGAATAAAAAGTACAGTCGGGAGGGCCCCTAAGCTTTCTTATGGCCAAAGGACTCAAGGATACAACAATATGGTAACACGCAAAGGGAAAATCTACAGGGATTTCGAGTCCTGAAATATTGAAAAGCACTTTGTGATAGCGCCACGTTCCTTCTCTCTATACCTCTACTATGCCAACGTTTGCGGTTACTTTATAAAAACACATAACAACAGCAACAAATACCGGAGCACACACAAAGAAAAAAATATATACATATATAGAGGAAGAAGAAGAAAAAAAAACGGCAAAGAAGAATTGAAAGCGCTTTTCTTCACATATGTATACAGAAAAAGATATTTCATCGAAAATACAGTTCGTTTTTTTTTCTCTTGCCTTGCTTCCCTGACTTCGTTTCCTAATTCTCCAGGCGACTTAAAGAGGCGAATGAATGTTTAGGTAAAGGTATTTACTATTTATCGCTTCCTATTTGCATTTACCTCTTTATATATCTTTCTTTATCAAAGGGGCCAATTCCGCTTTTACGACGGCCCTTTATATAATTTACTTCTATTAATTTAAGTGTCGGCAATTGTTTTGTTTTATAACCGGGAGTGCGCGCGAAATTAAAACGGCGTAAAGTTTATTATTTGTTTTATAGTTTCGTTGTTTCTATAGTCAGCCGGTTATTTTCGACAATAATGTTTTTACGCTGCCACGGCTGAATAAACTTTTAATTTACATATAAGTTGTGCGCATTTTGTTTTCCTACGGAAGTTACTTGCAGTTTTAATGATCTTTTTTCTGCTTTTATGGGGTTTTCTTCACTTGAAAAAATAAATTAAAAAATGATGTAGTAAAGTTAATTTCAATAGAACATAATAAAAATTATATAACTTAATACAAAAATTATATTTTTAAACAAAAATTTCATTTCTTTTTAATTTTTTAATTCGTTTATTTTCATATTTCAACGGTATAAATAACTGTTTGCATATTATCTTTTATGATTGCTGTCGAAATGTAAAAAAGAATTTTTTTTTTTTTTGAAAATTTTAAAAATGTTTAATTTTTCAATAAATAACACTAGGATACTTTATTTTTGTCTCATGAACTATGTAATGATTACTTTAATTGTTAGTCTACGGTTTTGATTTAGTCACGATCTGTTTTTTTTTTTTTTGTGACAGCTATAGAATTCTCACGAAAAATATGGTACTTACAGTTTCAATGATCTTTTTTGCTTTTAAGGAGTTTTCCTTACCTGAAAATATATAAAAAAATGATGTAGTAAAATAAATTTCAATAGAATAAATTAAAAATTTCAAAAGTTTATACAAAAATTATATTTTTTTTAATTTTTAATTCGATTTATTGTCTTATTTCAACGGTACAACTGTTTGCATATTATTTTTGATGATTTCCGTCGAAATTTAAAAAAGAAATAATAAGTTTGAAAGACTATTTCGTACTATTTCAAGAAATAATAAGTTTTTTTTAATATTAAATTTTCCAATAAAGAACACTAATAAGTAAGCAATATTTTTGTCTCATGAACTATGTAATGATTAATTTAATTGTTAGTCTACGGTTTTAATTTAGTCACGTTCGGTTTTTTTAGTGAAACCTAAAGAATTCTCAAGAAAAATATGGTACTTACAGTTTCAACGATCTTTTTTTGCTTTTAAGGAGTTTTCCTTACCTGAAAAATTAAAAAAATTGATGTAGTAAAACAAATTTCATCGGAACATAATAAAAATTTAACATAATTGTGATCAATGCACTTCCGTGATCCACTTATTTCTTTATTCTCACTAGTTTACAATATCCAACTTCTAGTTTACAATATCCAACTTCTAGTTTACAATCTCCAACTTCTAGTTTTACAATATCCAACTTCTCCATCTCTCTCCTTCTTTTCCGCAGCGCCCTCTATCTCCTCCTATATCTATATCCTCTTACATAATCAAATTTTATACAAAAATTTCCAAATTTTAAACAAAATTTCAATTTTCAAACGAAAAATTAAAATTTTTAAACCAAAATTACAATTTTTCAACAAAAACCACAAATTTAAAAAAAAATGCAAAGTACTTTTTCTTCCATTTTTAAAGTCGTTAAGAAATTAATAAATTATAAAGCGACAAATGGCCAACTTCCGCTAACGACATTCTTACTTTTTATGCAAACGCTACGGAAAAGAGACCGGCGTAGGAGGCGAGCGAAAAAACAATATAACCTAGTTAGTTTAAAATGAAAATTCTTATTAAGTCGCGCAAAGAGGGAAATAAAACAAAAGGCAAATTTAATGAATAAGTTATTCGCTCACATTATTATTGCGTCGAGATGCTAAGCGTCTTTGGGGAAATTTTACTTTCTCCACGTTTGCACTCGCACAATACTTATGCCATTTCCACTCTGCTCTTGCATCCACCACCCAACACATACTTATATCGCTTCTACATTACTTTTACACACACACACACACACTGCTGTGTCTTTTATATATGCATCACATGTATATAGTAGTGTATGAAGTACTTTTTTACATAAAGCGCATAGAGCCTGTGCAAGTGCAATAATGCAAGTATAGCGACTGCAGTGACTAGAGACGATATTCTCTCTCTCAACGCAGCGGCGCCATGCATTTCTAGTTTGCGCCAAGTTATTTACTATTGTGCAGCTGCAACGGATAACTTAATTTGCAATACTGCAAAATGAACGGTGTGCTTCATTGCATCAATCTATATAACTTAGGATGTAGATACGAGTACTATACTGCTCAGTCACTGTGTGGACCGGAAACTGGAAATGCAGATGAACTACTAGTATAGGTGCACGTTTGAATAGCTAATAAATCTATGTTGTTACGTCTGTTCAGCAGATCTGCAAGTTTTTACTTTCATTTAATGATTGGTTTTATTAAAATTTATATGTAATTTTTGTGTATAACTTATAGTTTTGTGACGAAAGGGATGAAAATTTTAAAAATCTCATTGGTTTGTACAGGTGAAAGCGCCGGTCTCGGGTATTAAAACCACATTTAATCGCTAAAAAGCTCCGTGGGTGTTGGAAATTTGTAATTTTCAGCATTTCCTTCAAAATGCTAGTTGAAATATTTTTAAAATGTCGGTGCTTTTTTATATTCCTCTATGTTTTTTTTTTATTTTATTTTTAAACAGCCCTTGAAATAAAACTAATTTCGGCACCATTTTAATTTTTATATCTTAATCAGTTATCACTTATAGAGATATTTATTTTTTATTGTTAAAATGTATAAATTTTGTGACAACTTTCTAAGGTGTTAACTTTTAATAAAATGAACCAATATTATTCATTTTTACCCAAATTGAAGAGCACAAATGGTGAAAAGTACAACATTTGTTAAATTTACTAAACTAGAATTCCAAGAATAACAAAAAAATCTTTTTCAAACAGACTAGCCCATTTTTTATTATTCTAATCAATAGATGACAACAACAAAAAACAATGTAGAAGTTAATATATAATTAATAGATAAGATAAGTTAATAGATAATTATGTTATATTCTTTAATTTAATAGTTTTAAAACTTTTATATTGATTTTTTTATTCCTTTTAAAAAATTTTAACATTTCAACAAATTATACAGAAAAATCGTTGTTTTTTTTTTTTGAATTAAAATTACTTGGTTTTGTTTTGCATTTAAAGTAGCAAATAAAATACGAGTAACATTTTCAAAAATCTATAAATTTATAATTTAATTTAGTTTACCAGGAAAAAAAAAAGAAATTATTTGCAGTCAAAATTTTATATTAAACCATTAAAAATTGCTGTTGTAGGAATTAATTAGAGAAGAAGTAAAATCCAATTCTAAAAATCAAAGCCAATTTCTTAAAAAAATAATAACAAAAATAAATAATAATAAATAGCAAACATAAAACGGCAGAAAAATAAAATAAAAAAGCAGTTGCAAATTTCCAACAACCATTATAAAATAAAGTCGCAAACTTTCATAATCGTTTTAACATACTTCACATTAATGCGTAAACTTTCTCTGCGAAAATAAAACTTTCTCACTTTGCCAGGGAGGCCCCGGCCGCCGCCGCTGCCCGCGTCTATTGCGCCGGGCGCAGAAAAATGCGGCCGAGGTGGAAATTTTAAAATCTCCCATCGCTAAATCAAAAACTTCTTAAAACAACAATCTCCTAGCGCCTCTTAAAAACACCCCTATATCTCGTAGTATAAAGAACCCATGAAAGTGCATTTAATTTAATCTTCTTAGCGTTTTACCGCGTTTTACTTAGGCACTTTGACGACTTTTATACGTTTTTAATTGGAAAATTCTTCAATATATTGCTCTTTGTACAACAAGTTAATAAAAATAATTGATTTTTTTTTTTTTTGAATGGAAATTTTATTTGGTCGTTGTTGTTATTGTTGCAGAGAACGAGCACTTCATTGTGGGGCGAATGGATGGGCGTTATGCACGGCGACGAAATCGAATACGTGTTCGGACATCCATTAAACATGTCTTTGCAGTACAACTCAAAGGAGCGCGAACTCAGCCAGAAAATTATGCAAGTGTTTGCCCGATTTGCAGCCACAGGGTAAGAGATTCAATTCAATATATCTTTTTTCTTTTCCTTTTTCACATTTTTTTCATTTTAATTTCAAATTTAAAATGAAAATTTATATAATTTATTATTCCTCCTCTTTTGTTCAAATGTTTCATAAGCTAAGCCATTGGACTAAGAATAAGAAAAAGCAAAATAAAAATCACATTTTGATTGTTTATTTTATCAAAAGCGTGCAAAAGATGTGTTAAAAAATGAAAAATTGCAGAAGTTGGAGGCGTTAAAGTAAAAGTTTCAGTGTTCGGTTTAGTTACAAAACTATTTCTGTTTGAAAGCATGCGAATGTGTGCGAATATATATATATATTGTGTGTGTGTGTGTGTGTGTGTGTGTGTGTGTGTGTGTGTAGTTGTTAGTGCGGTCGAACGAAGGATGTGATTAATGATAATGCAGTTGACAGGTCGGCGGCGGTCGTGCGTCGGCCGCAAATGTCCAACCTGTTGAGTTGTTCGGGGGCGGCGCGCGTGTGACCACAAACGGTCCTTTAAGTCCTGCACAACACGCACATTCTCGTACACATTTTCACAATCGGAACAATTTGTGCCCGCCCGCCTTTTCCTTCAACTTTACTTCAAGTTTATTGTGCTGCGGCGGCGAAAGGTTTCCTTTTGGAAAGCCAAATGAAAATTGATGCTTTTTTTTTTTTAGATAAAAAACCAAAACAAAGTTACTTTTTAATTATTTTTCAATAAAATAAAAGCAAATTAAAGTAGATATCGATTAAACTTTAAATTTTTGATTTCATACAAAGATATTGATTACATTTCGACTAATTTAAAAATTACATTGCTTTTATGCGTGCGAAGGCGCCGGGCTAGGGAAATTTTAACAGAAACTATACAAATGGTGTAAAATATTGTGTAAAATAAATTTAAAAATAGGGTATGCGATGAGATGTAGTAGAAGGGGAAGAAGAAGAAGAAGAATTACAAGGGTTGGTTTTATTGGGTGTATGCGTGCGTTAATCCTTTTGCTATCGTTGTCGCAACAAAGCTTTGCGATATTATATTCTTGCGATATAATCCGGATTAACAAACCTAATTATGTATTCCCGGAGCCTGTTCGGGATTTCCACTTGTCTATATGCGGTACGGCCGCCCCGATTTCGCCGCCTCCGTGTTCCAGCATCTCCTGCTATTATTATTATTATTATTATTATTATTGCGACACGCGTCCAATCTGCGCTCTTCTGGCAATAACAATCCTCCACTTCAAAATTATAATGCATGTTTTAAATTATCGTTTTATTTATTACATTTTGCAGTGCAATTGTGCAATGTTTGTAAATTTTATAACCTTTTGTTGGAAATATTGTTCGTCTTGATAAGAAATTAACATATTTTTAATTGAACAAGTTTCTGAAATATTTTTTCCTTTATCAAAATTCAAAACAAAATATTTTTTACAATTTTCTGTTCTTCTGGAAATCTATTTTTAATGCGCGGTGTCTGTTTTATAGCGTTTGTATTGGAAGAGCCTCATTTATGTCAACTTTTCTCAAAAGTTACCGCTTTGATTTTTAAATTTTCACTCTTATTTTGAAGACCATATTATTCTTTAATAAAATAAATAAAATAAAAATTAAATTGCATCTAAAACTTTTTGGTTGTCCGGAAAAAAGTTTTGTTTTAGATGCACGGTGTCCACTTCTTGAGTATATGAAAAACGAATTCAATAAATAAGTCAATTTTTATGAAAAGTTAGCTACTTGATTTTTCCAATTTTACTTATATTTTATATTATTCTTTATCACAATCATAAATAAAATTTCATCTGTGACTATTTTTGTTTTCCGGAAATAAGTTTCAGATTCTCGGCGTCCATTTCTACAGTATATTGAAGGGTAGTGCAATATATTTGTCAATTTTTATCAAAAAAAAAAAAAATACCTTTCTAATTTTTAATTATAACTATAATTATAAAATTTTATTTATGTCTTTTTTGTTTTCCAAAAATAATTTTTAATTGCGCGGTGTCGATTTCTAGTAGTAGTGCATCGTGAAAATCAAATTTTCTTTTTAATCAATTCTTCAATTTTTAAATTACTACTGTTATTTTGGAGGACACAATATCCTCCATCAAAATACAAATTAAAATAATTCAGTAAATAGATGATTGTATAGAAATCGTGATAAACATCAAAATAACTTGGAAAGTAAGCCACTGAAATTGAAATTGTTTATTTGCCTGTCTTTAATTAACATTTTTCACAACCCAACTTTTGCAATTAAAAGTAAAAACTTAAACTAAAATTAAACAAATTTTGTTATGGCAACGACTAAAATAAACATTTTTATAACTTTTACTAGTATATAATAACTTATTTTTTAATTGATCATTAATTAAATCACAA
>JASKGO010001071.1:0-10534 GCA_030556065.1 Holobus sp. GC000080
TCCTGAAATTTCTTCTTCTTCTTCTTCTTCTGCTATGGTCGATCTTGCCGAATGAATGCGCATTGAGTCGTTTTGCATAGACGCAAGCGTTGTTGCTTTGCACGCTCGTCCGTCACTGCTTTATAAGAAGAAGAACAAGCTCTATGGTACGTTTTTCTTTATTGGCCATTCGCCGTCTTGTCTTTTTCGTTTTTCGTTTTCCGTTTAGTGCATGTATGCATGTGTGTTGTCTGAATTTGTGTGCTGCATTTTGCACAGTCCGTTTCGCTGCCATTTCCACAAATATATAAACATTTGATGCGATTTTCCATATACAAGTATACGCACATAGAATCCTCGTTGGGATTTTTCCGAAGCGAAGGGATGAAAGCACATTCAATATCCCTTTCGTTGTTCTTATTTGTTTGGTAAATGATTTTCCATTGGAAATTGTCAATTGCATTTTTTATTTTTCCTATGAAGAAAATCGAAACAAAAGTCTCTTTATATATGTTTTGAATATATTTTTTTAAATTAAGCTTTAAAAATATATTTGCTATTGTTATATAATTAGCTTTTAGCATAGTTAGATTGGTAAATAATTATCAATTGATAAAATATCTTGAACATTTTTTTTAATTTTTTATAAGCAAAATATTTGCAAAAGATTTTTCATTGCCAAAATGTCCTTTGCATTTTTATTTCTCTTATAAATTTTATAAATTTAAGTGACTTTTACAATATAATTAATGAATTACTATTACATGCAATTTGCTTAATTTGATAAATGATTTGATAAATGATTTTCCATTGGAAAGTGTCAATTTTATTTTGTATTTTTCCTATAAGAAAAATAATTTTGAAAATTTTGAATGAAATATAAGCTTTTCTACATAAAGTTAATGTTAAGTATATGCAATTTGCTTTTAGCATAATTTTAATTTGAATAATTATTAATTAGTAACGAAACATATTCACTTGGTTGAATAAAGCGCAAGCTGCATCTATTAGGGCAACTCTAACTCCTTTTAAGCAAAATGCGCCTGCTGCAAATAAATTTATGTAAATGTCCTTAACGCACTTTTAGTTTAATTAATTGCTCTCCACTTATGAGTAATCGAAGTTTTTCTCTTTTGCAGAAATTACGAAATTCCTGCCAGTTATGCGCGACAAAGGTGAGTTTTGATTTCCATTTCGTTAAAACTCTTTTTTATATAAATGTTATTAATAAATTTACAATTGATTTTTTCTTTAATAATTTATGGACTGTATGAGAAAAATATAATTACATGTTAAATTCCATCTCGCACAATAAACGCCGTCTCATAACAACAAACAAACAATACTGAAGTGAATTAGCGAGCTTCATACTTTGTTTCCTCTCCTTTAAATTAGTCGCATTTGTGAAACGTATTTAGCGTAGAAGATTTAAGTTGTTGTAAGTTTAATTTTGCAATTAGCTTCCAAGCGCGTTTCCTTAACTCGAAACACATTAATACCCACGTTAATTGTATAAATTGTATAAATAAATTTCACATATAACTGTTTAGGATTTTTCTATATATTTTTCATCTATTAGCAAATGCGAAAAATTAATTTTTCACAATTTACAGTTGCCACTTTTTTAGTAAAACATTTCTTCAGTTTATCTTGACTTTATGTGATAGACGGACAAGTAAATTTCCTAATTAAAGCTGTTAGTTAATTAAACTAGAGCAAATGCAGAGCGATGAATGCGATAAAATTTTCCTTCACTTTGTACTTGTACCGTAAATTTTCCTCCGCTACATTTTATATTCGCAACTGAAGAGTTGTGTTCTTAATTTGTACTCGCATTTATTTCTTTTACATGCTGCATGTGAGTATATCTATTCATTAGAGTGTTGGACGCAAAATCGATTTATCAAATTTAACTTTTTTTTCAGTAATGAAATGTAAATAGAAAAAGTTAGATGCTGTGGGTCTATATATATAGAAAATGAAAATTTGCATTTCATGAATAATTTTTCGAATTTTTTTCCTCCCTAGTAACCGGTAGCGTTTGCTGCGAAATTCCAGCTGCAAATTGGCATATGACGGTATACGTTTATTGGCCACTAATAGATAGAATTCTGGCGCAAATTTTAATGAAACTTATGCAAAGTTGTTTAAAGTGGGTTATTGAAAGGGATCGAATTGAATGAGGAAGTTTGTCCTTTCCAAATCATCTACCTACATTAACTATAAGTTGTTTAAAGTCAATTAAACAGTTTCATTGTCCTGTTATCAGTTTTCTTTTTCCTTTTTTACTTTTAAGTGAATAATTTAATCACTGTCTTGCTAATTGTTTGCACAATGTTTGTTTTTTGTTAATTTTAATTAAATTTTATTACTCAATGACATCTTGGTATATAATTATTAGTTGTAATGACTCGCTAATTAATGCAGTTGTGTCAACATTCTGCTAGAAAGCCATTAGTTATAAAACGTTCCGCTACAATTTTTTAATTGTCAGTCGTTAACTGATCTTTATTATCTATAATTAACTTTTTCCGTATTATTTTTAAAAATAAAAAATTCAGAAACACATTCACTTAATGCGAATAATTGTATTTATGATTTTAATTGCAGCAAGAATTTCGTTTGTTTCCCTCAAAAAGCGGTTTTTGAATATGCAAAGTTAAATGAAGTCGTCTTTATTGAGTTGAAACTTTTATGGATTTTCTCTTAGTAGGTACATTTACGATCGAAAAATTTTACGACGAAAGCTGCTGCTGTTCATTTTAAATTTAATAATATTTAAAATGCCAACCGACATTTCGAGTTTTACGAACTGGCAATTCTAGCTTTAAACTCGTAAACCGTAAATAGACCACTTCGAAAAACGAAACATTTCTTTAGCATTTAAAGAACAACAACAGAGGTTTAATTTTACGAAAAACCGTAAGAAATTCCACATTGCACGGCTATTTAAGTCACTGGGTTATTATTACATTTGACATTTAGTAATAATATTCAAGCATGATGCAATGCGACAAAACGCATGCACATGCATTTTTATTACCGATAATAAAGAGAAAAAAAAAGGTAAATTCCTTGCCGTTCTTTCAATAACAACTTTGATTCTATACCTATACTCAATATAACCGGTCGCTGCATTTTATAACAAATATGTAATATGTGCATGTGCATAGATACTACGAAAATTATTTAATAACGATATCATACAATGCAAAGTGCTCGCTTTTTGTATTATTACTATTATTGTCGGATTGTAAAGTCAGTTTGCAAGTGTATGGTATTTAATAAACACCGGGAGCAAGTATTTTAATTACTTGCATAAAGCGGTTAGTACCGTTAAGTTTGAAAGCTTGAAGTAATAGTTGCATAAAAAGTGCGATGACAAATCGCATAATAATTATTTGGTATTGCCGCCGTTGCGCGCGAACTGCTCATTACACAATGAGGTTTTCGAACGAAACACACGAAAATCACGTAGTCCCGACTTTTTCTTGTAGAAATGTTTGGTATTCAGGACGAGAGGTCGGTAAAATGTTTACGTAAATTTATTTAACTTTTTTTCGTTAGTGGTACTGTTGTTGTTTGTTTCGCAGTACATACATATGTACTTTATTTTTTACAAATAATTACACTAGTGGTTTAATTTATGTGAAGTTTCATTTTTATGAAAGTTTCCTCTTTCTGTAATTTAATTAAAAAATATATGATACGAATCTTATCAACTAATAATTTTATTTAAATAAAAAATACATTTATTAATGTTACTAAAAATTAAAAATTTATTCCCATGAATAGTAAATTAATTTAATTAATAGCTCTGGTTTAAAAAAATGATGTTTTTTATTAAGAGATTATAACTTTAATTAACAGTTTATTATTTTCCACTTTTTTTTTTGTTGGTTATAACGCATGATGGATATTTAATTAATAAATTCTTGAGTTATCCCGATATAATTTAAGACTTGTGAGAACCAGTTTGCTCAGCAAATCAATTAAGCTTTATTAAACTAAACATTTTTCATATATTGGTAACACATAAAATATTATAGTTACAAAATGCAAACTTTTTTCAACGCACATACACTAAAATAACGTAATAAATCCATCGAAAAGATAATGGAAAAAAATAAACAAAAGACTATTGGGTAATAATATTTTTTGTACATTCGAAAGCACGACAGATTAGTTTCGGTCTTTCACGCATGGCGCAAACAATAAAAATCCTTTTATTAAATGTTACACATGATTAAGCAACTATTTAGCACGACCTGTAATTAATATATTCCACATTATGTTTCGATACGTAAACGCATATAATTACTAACGACCAACAAACATCCAAAGCATTCCGACGTATTCGATAACGCAGATAAACAAGTGTGGGTTCAGTAAACTATAATAATAAACGGTTTCAATATTAATTAAGCGATTCAGATATTGGTTGCGTAGGTATTTTTTTTTCTAATTTAATTTATTTTATTTAATTTCATCAAAAGGATAGCGACGTGGTCCACGGTTGGTTTTATATGCCTGCTTAATATTTGAACGAACGTAAATTTAATGTGAATCGTTCTGTGATATAAACCTGCCGGCACCTTTTTACTTAATAGGACCATAAAGTAATGTTTTTACGAGAAGGAAGGAGTACGAGCCACGGACACTTTTCCTTCTCCTTGCCACATTTTCCGGAAAATTTAAAGCCATTCCTTTTGGCCACTTGGAAATTATAGTAGTTTCGCCTAGATAACGTGCAATTTATTGCCGCCTCTCATAATAATGGCCCGAAAGTAATGTTCGAAAAGTAAACATTTATTATTCGCCAAAATAAGTCTTATAAATCAAGCAAATTTCGTTGCTGTTGCAGATTTTTGCTTTTCTTGTTTCTCCGACAAACTTATTTAAGAAAGTTTTCTTTGCTTGTTATCCTTTTGCTATAGCTTCTGATCCTTTGAGTAATTTTTGTTTCCATCAAAAAGAAAATATTAAAAATTGATATAAGTTACCAATAATAAAAAAAAATTCCTGTTGAGAAAATTCGTATTATTTAATCTTTCATTAAGAAAGTTTTCCTTTCTAATTTGTTATCCTTTTACTTATATCTGATGTCTCATAAATTTTAGTTTTTATCAAAACAGAAAATATTAAAAATTTGAAATAAATTACTAATAACCTGCAATTAAAGAAAATAAGTTACCTGCTGAGTGCTGAGAATACATTCGGATTATTTAATCTTTAATTAAACAGCTTCCTAATTTTACATTAATCACCGACAAAAAGACAACGGAACATTAAAATTCCCCAAGTAACTTTCTTATATTTAATTACACTAAAATTCCATTACGAATGAGCGCGAATTTTTCAAGTCGACCATGGAGGAGGAATATGCGCGAGAAAATAGGAGGAAGCTCGAATTAAAGTGTGGCTCCTTAAAAGGACACTTTGTCGCAATAAGTGTATTATGAGCTATAAGTTTCGGAGTTTCGTCTCGCGGGTGCAAAGCAAAGAAGGCACACGCTGGAGAAAAAGTTTAGTTGTGTGTTTGTGCGGCAGGCCGTGACCCCTTTATACGAACCGGAAGCCAGAAAACGGGGAATAGATTTACGACAGGTTCCTGCGGGACAGACACACTTTAACGCCGAAACATGCAATTCTTTGCACCTTCGTAGTATATTATTTTGCTCATATTTAGTTGCTTTGCAAATATTGAGCGACTTTTAGATTTATCGCTTGTTTGTTTTGACCGCGCCATTATAAGTTTCGGTGCATAAATCGATTAATTGTAGACACTTGGATTTAATTTTAGGGTGTGTCTTGTCACAAAGGGAGACCGCGAGTATTCAACTTGAGATTTACGTCGGGGCATATTGAACTAAAGTGCGTTTCCCCAACTGCAGATTTATATTGCTCTCTAGTCTATACGATGTGAGAGTCGAAAATTCGCTTTGCTTATAAATACTCCTATACTACGGTTTTATGGATGCGTTTGATTGCTTTTTGCCCTTAAGGTATTTGTTTGCGGAATTTATTTTATTGCTTTAGGAGTAATTTGATGTAATTTATTGAAAATTTTCATCAATTCAGTTTTGCAAAAATTTCATCTTCTAAATAAATTTTTGGTTCATTATAATTATTTTATAGTGGATATAAAAAATAGTTTTTTGTTTTAATTATTATTCAATACTAAATTTAAGGATCATTTTATCGAAAGAGAATTGGGCAAGGATTTTATTGATAAAAAGTTGAATTTCATTAAATTTTTTAATAAATTTTAGTTCTTAATTTTAAATTTAAATAAAAAAGAATGAGATTTTAATTTAAAACATAACTAAACCCAATACGAACAATTAACATTAATTACGAGAAACTTTCCTTTAAGTTTACGCAATTGCAAAGGGAATTTTCGAAGCAACCCCTGTAAATGTAAATTGTCTTCGCCAGTCCGTTACGCATCTTGATCTTGATTTATCGACATTAACTTTTCATATATACGAAGCCTCGTTACTAATAACACAATCTATTAATAATCGCCTTATAAATCTCATTTCATCCATTCGACTATCGATAAATCGTCAGCATGCATTTTCCACGTTAACTTCCAGCAAGAGCGCAACTGCGTGTTTTGAGAACCGATTAAAATGCAATTAGCATTTAAAAATCAACATTCGCGAAAGAATCGTGCGGTGATTGTCTGTCATTGAAAAACACCTTGCGCTACTACTTATTACCTACGATAAATCAGCAAGCATACAATTATTATGTGTACCGATAGTATCGCATCTTGCTAATCAGCAATATACAATACAATAAATGGATACTGTGCATTTAAGAAAATGGTATAGAAAAACGTGCAAAGTTGTGGAAATTATCCGAATGCTGAAACGGTACATAGAAAGAAGAAGAGAAACTTGTTTTTGGCGAATAATCCACAAAGCTTAGACTGTCGATTTTCCGACTCAGCGACTGTATAAGATAGCTGTTGGAAGAGAAGTGCACCCTCTTGTCTGCTAAAGGGAGCAGCGGTGCACTTGTATCTTGATTCGTTCGAAGGTCAATAACGTTTTTTCTTTGCGCTCGTCTTCACTGCTATACTGCTTCCTTAATCTTCTGCCCAGGACTCACTGTTTTCCTCCGAAATTGCGCGCTATCAGATAAATGGACTCCGCACTCCTTCGCACAAGAACGAAAACAACCTCTGTTCCTCGCTACTCCACCAAGTGTCTAAAGGGAAAATGGAATCGATTGTTTGCGGTTCTCAGTTCTTTCAGCTGCTTAATCATAACTTTCGATTTTCCTCCTTTTTTCGTTCACTGCTGTTTTTAAAATCCTATTAGACGTGTTCTTTTTTTTTTCACTCTTTTCACTCGTTGAGCAGCCATAAAAAGGGCTGAAAACTTTTAATTGGCATACTTTTATTTTGCCAGAAGAGATAATTCAAGTGTTTATTGTTCCCGAATGAATTGTCCTTAAAATTCGGCTGCTTTTTTTTAAATATTTATTAAAGTGAATGATGTAATTTGAAATGATGAAAACAATGAAATTCAAATGTTCAAAATTTCCTTCGTAGTTAACAACAATTTAATTATTTATAATTTCGCGTACTTTCTCTTTGTAATGTTGTAAATTCAAATCGGTAAAATATTATAAAATCAATTTAAATGTTTTATGATAGATAAAGCCTAATAAGTTCTTAATTAAAATGCCTTGACAGTTTATAGATATACGAAATTTATTATATTTAATTTTATTGC
The DNA here is from genome assembly GCA_030556065.1 of Holobus sp. GC000080. NCBI lineage: Eukaryota > Metazoa > Arthropoda > Insecta > Coleoptera > Staphylinidae > Holobus > Holobus sp. GC000080. The sequence goes on from JASKGO010001071.1 coordinate 7,728, forward strand.
CCATTTTAGCATTGATTACGCAATCGGCAAATAAATTTAAATAATTCAAGCAAGACTTTCAACGAATTTCTTTCTAAACTGCTGGAGCTTTTTTCTGAATAAAATATTCGTAATATTGAAATTTTACAATTATAAAAATGAAAAAGTTTCCCAGTGCTCGTTAAAGAAGGTCGGATAAGAAAAATTTATAAATTCTTAATCTCGTTTAATATTGTATTACATAACTTTCCGTTCGTCCCGGAAATTATCGAGGCAGCGAAGAAGTGCAGACAAAAAGTCAGTCGAGAGTTGTGCAAATATTTTATCACGAGACGCGCGAGAGTTTCGTTTTCATTAAACATGCTCCAAAGGTTGCAGTTAAAGGTGAAAAGTTAACGGACTTTAATTTTTCCTAAGATTCCTAATTGCTAATTATCATAATACATTTTCAAATTTGAGCTTTTTAGATTCTCTTATTTAATTATTTTCCAACAACAACAAAAACAGATCCATAAAAAAGTTGTTATTTCCTTCTGTAGAAGGAAAAGTATTTCTTATACTCGCAGAAGCATAAACAGTGATTTAGTTAATAAACATTCAAATCTAACGGGTCTCTCGATATAATTGCCGCTTGATTGCTTGGAATTTGCACTTTTTTTATGCAAATAAGTCATTTAAGGTAATCATTCCAAGCGCACACTAGTAAATGTTTAATTATCCACCATAATGGTATATAATGGCTTTTATGTGGAATTTCATAATGCGAAACTTCAGCATCGTCGCAACTTTAGCTCTAGCTACAGATATTTATTTCTCTTTTCTCTTGCTCCTTGCTCTTGTTTTTCTGTTTCTTTTATTCACTGCTGTATACGATTTGCACAGTTCGGGGCTAACTATTTTCCACTTTTGCAACTAGCAATTTACTCGGTACATATCTGATAAATGTCGGCCCAGCCCCCGAACAACCTGTTGCTCCCACATTTGCATATTGCTAGTATGTTGTTATTGCTCCACTTTATTTTTCCGAAGGAGATGCAAAAACACGGAGAGGGTTTTGTTGGTTTTCACTGATGCTGTTAATAGAGCTGTGATGTTCTGAAAAAGGTGCGTGGGAATCGATTCCGGTCGTGACTTATTAGAGAATTCCTATTCTTGTTTAGAGAAATTGCAATTCTATTGACTTTCGATAAATAAAAATGTAATGTAATTATGATGTTTTCCATTGTTTCACTTGTTGTTATTCTTTGTATACAATGGCTTTGAGCAGAAAAATGAACAATAATTGTTATTATATTATAGGTTTTACTAAATTGTGCTCATTTATTTACCCAGCTTTATTAAAATTAAAAATTCATTATTTGCTTATTTATTTGATTTATTTCTATAATTTTTTAGGAGGAATTGTAATTAAGCTGTATACTTAATGAAAAAAGAATTTATTGTCATTAAAAAGGCATTAAAAATCACTGCCCCCAGATACTTTTGTAATAAAGTTATTTAATCTTTTAAATCAAGGTCTAAGTAATCGGAAAAAATGTCTGTAATTTTTTTAATTTATCTTTTATGAAAGCAAAAAACGAATTAAAAGGACATATTTACTGTTCACTTACATAAGAATCACACAAACACCGAAAATGCCCTCAGAGTAGAATTCCACGTAAGTAATTCAATTAGAAACCGCACCTTTAAAGGCGCGAGATAAACAAACGCAAGACATTTTTTACTTTTACTAATTCTTGAATAAGCAAACCCGAGCCATATATCTGCAGATACACAAATTCAATTTGTATAATATTAATGGACGCAATAGTGTAAACATTGGAAATGAACTTTCGGGTCGAGCTATACTAAATTTAGCATGCAAATCTTGCGGCATTTTAATCAGCTTTGGACTCTCATAGTGGATTGCACTATGGCAGCACTAGCAAATATTTGCTCACAGATCGACATTATATTTATTTATTGGCAAACACGACAAGTCGAAATTCCTGAATATTAATTAAACCTGAGCAAACAGAAAACAAAGATGCAGAATTAATCAGCGATTTCTTTGCGCAAGTAAATGCAATAAGAATTATTAGTTATTACCAATATGGACACATTTCCATGCGGTTGTTTAATTCTTTCTGTTGTTCTTGTAATTAAAAACGTCGACACATTTATTGCTACAAAAGGTTGCCTCGATGGGAATCATTTTTCCTTCTTCATGCAACTAATCGATTTGCGCGAAACGTACCTGCAAGGACGTCTCCTTTCCTGCAAAAAGCATCCTCGCCGTAAAACACTTTCACTCATTACGGAATCATTTCTTTGATTGTTTGCATTTATCTCTCTTTTGTCTTATACGTATCTGCTTCTTTTATGCGGCCCGTTCCTTTTGTGGTTTCGGATGAAATTTTCACTTAATGAAGGAAGTTATTTATTGTCTATGGGTGTCAGTTATTGTTGTTGTTTAACAGATATTCTATGGATTCATTGAAAATATTTGCTTCCAGCTTGTTCATTGTTCATCCCACACGGGAGAAGTGAGCCCCGCTGTCCCGATCCCGATGTGGATTCTTCATGGGTGCCGTGATGTTCCTCTCTAGTTAAAGGCTGTGAATCCTTCATTAGTCCCGTACCCCTCTTCGCCGTCCGATGAAGAGCGTGCTCATCTGATCTGAGTCACTATGGCTGCGGCTCAGTCGTGGGGGAGGTTTAAATGAAAAGAGTATCGGCTTTACCTTTTGGTCTCAAGGTTTATAACAATTGAGAGTATGCTCATGACACTAGTTCGCGTTCTCAATCTGAGCTAGAGAGAAAGAGAGTATTGGAACTTGGAAAAGTAA
>JASKGO010001073.1:0-24619 GCA_030556065.1 Holobus sp. GC000080
ATCGATTATTTAAAGTTTTAAGCAGTAATTCAAGAAAATTATCATTGTTTAAGTTGTAGTTTGGTAAATTACATATTATACTGCGATTATACCGTATAATACTAATTAAAACGGCAGTAAAAAAAGATTGTTTTAATTTTTTTCGCGTGTATTTTAAATGGCCGCAAAGTTCGCGTTCCCTCCACTCACTCCAATGGCGGCCCTCGAATCGAACTTTCAGAAATTATTTAATAACTTTTGAACCACTCCAGATATTTTAAACATTTTAAATGCCTTTTTAAAGCTAATTTAACCCGCTTTGGATATTATTAACAGTTGTTATTTTTTTACTTTATATAATAATAAGTAGGCATACGATTTTTTTTTTCGCGCGCTCCGAATTAAAATTCAATTTTTCGAATCCTTGGAAAATCAACAAACTATTTCTCGCAATGTCTTGAAAACGCACCATTAAAAATAATATAGAAAGTGGCAAAATTTCATTCGACCCCTTTTATTGAGCGGACTGCTTACGGAAAACTGCCCTTTTGCTCAGATGTCGATGCTTCGTTGCTTATCAGCTGAACCCATAGATGTTAATTAATTTTACAAACAAAATCGACATAAACCAAAAACGAATGTTCAAGTTAATTTCGATTAGAACACTGTTAAACCGTTATTATATTATAAGACTATCCTTTAGTTTTCCACTCGAGATGGAGCTTGCATTCATTAAATGTGATGAATTCTGAAAACAAACTATTAATTAGAGGATAGATTAAACAAAACAAAAGTAGAGATGATTATAGTGCCTATCATTAAGATACTTTAAACTTGTCCTGTGCACCTTAGGGTAGCGAATTGAGAACACGCAATGAAGAAGCAATTGAGTTTAAACAATTTGAAAACCCCATTTATATAAAGAGGATGGTTTCGAACAACATACATTTCTTCTTATTTAACATGACGTTCGACCGTAATTAATTCAGATGTGAATTAATTGATCAAAACTAACTGTTAAATTTTAGACAGTCGTTACGCAAAAATTATTATTCATGATGCGATAAACCAGTTTTTAATTACCGTCCGGCAAGTTTTAATATTTCAGTGGCGCGGTTTCGTCGAGAAACGCGCTTTTTTCTAAAACGCCATCGGAAAAGCGTTCGCGAAGAATGAAAATAACGAGGAGCGCGCGTAATGCCTAATGCGGCCACGACGAAACAAAAGCGGTGACGATCAGAAAAACATTTCGCTTGTTCATTGACCATTTCAACAATATAATCAATTTGGCTTCCTCTACTCTAGGCTAGCCCCACCAATAGATAATGTGGCCCATGGTTGTTGATGATGATGATGATGTTACCATCATATACCTTGCGCGCTGCGCTTAAGATGTGCCAAACTGAAATTCGATGGCACCCAGTTAATTCGCGATAAATCCAAGAGGCCAATTCGAAACCGATTCGAATGTTCGGTGGCAATTTGTAGTCGACGAAGCGGTAGCATAGTGTGGTTGATGCACACACTGCTTTCAATTATTGTTTAATGCACACGTATTGTGGTAAAGAATGTGCGACGAGTGCGGTGCTATAATTCACTCTTCGTTTCAACAATAGGAAGAAATTCTGCTGCAGTGCACAGACACTGATTGCACGCATCGAAATTTTTAAAAACTATTGTTTTACAACAATCGACGGACTTTTGGAAGCATTCAACTTGATGCAACTGGAAAAATCACCAAGTTATTTGTTGTAAAGTAAGTACGCATCATTTATAACGACCTAATACAGCAGTACTTTGTTTATTAAGAGCATTTGAATGGAATAAAAGCGAACGCTAAAGGACGGTCATTGGATTGTTAAATAAAATAGTAATTATTTTCGGAAGAATGTTTACAAGCAATAAGTTGTATTTAACATTGATAACGTGATAAGAGACAATAATGAGCCATAAATTGTTTACAGAAAAATGCGATCCCAGTAAATGGACTTACTGTTGAAACAATCAATGCATTTTTCACTTTTGTTTCTGCCACAATTATTATTTATCAATTAAATTTCGAGTAAAATTTCTCTTAATGTCGATGCAGCAATCAATCACTTTCATTATTGTTTCCACGTCTACTCGAATATGAAATTCAAACCCATTCTAAGTGAAATCTTATTCATTATTCGATTACGCACTCATTAAGGAGACGAGAGAATTGTTAATCGGCGATAACTCCGGATAATGCTTCATTTGACGAATCCATTTATCAATAAATTGCAAAACAGGAAGATTAATATATTGTTAATGTGTCGAGCAATGAAATTTCTAAAGCTCGCATTAATTATTATTATTATATTGTAATTCTCGTAGCTTTAATGAAAAATAGGTACGACATAATTGCCGCAGCAAATGGGCATTTCGCAATTATCGATTAAAATGCGTTATTATTATTATTATTATTATTATTATTGCATAAACAAACTGAGGAGAAGTGTGCTTTATTTGACTCGACATTTTTGGTCCTCGAAAAGGATGTTGTTTTACGATTGCATGTTTGTTTATGTTGTTTTTTTTTTAATTGCAACAATTTTAATTTTGTTATTTTAAAGCGCCCACTTACAATTTGTTACAATTGTTGAAAAGTTTATGGCAAAAAAAAAAAGACAATTAACACAAAGTATTGTTCGCTATTTAAATGGCCAAATATTATTTAACTGTCAACCTAAAAGTTTTCTGCTTAATGCTTCTTTTTTTTTGCTTTTTAGTTATTAATAATAATTCAGCTTCGCTTTTTTGCGAAATTAATATTGTACGAAAGGATGGTCGTTACGGAAAAACCGCGTGCATGTTGCGCGTGGACAATCACGTATCGCTTGATTATGTATAATTACGTTACAATAGCAATTTTCCGTTTCGTGTTTTTGCAGATCGAATTGAAAAATCAAGGTGTACGCAATGGAGAAAAAGGATTCCTGGATGCGTACCATTGTCGATCCGATCAAAAAGGATTTCAGGCAGAAGGAACTGATTCCCGTTAAAATTCTATTCTTCGTTCACATGTCCAGTAAGTAATTGCCAATCATCATAGAAAGTGTATGAAATGGGAACATTTTTTGTTGACTAATACTTCGTTCGCGAATCGTCAATCAAATTTTAATTATGATGCTGCTTTTTATATAATGACCTTACATAAAACTACCTATGAATACATATAGTAAAAAAGAATAATATTTTATCGAAATGTTGACGGCTGACGAAGAGGCAAGTGATTAGAACTTTCGAATGCGACGTTCGTAATTAGCACGTTTAGAAATTCCTTCGAAAACGAAATTCCCAAGCGATTTGCACCTGAAGGTGGACTTTGATCGTTAAGATCGAAAACCTATTTTCAGCAATCCTGGTCCTGTACCCATATTTCACGATACACATGCGGGAATTGGGCATTAGCGTCGAAGAGACGGCCATCATGTCGGCCCTGACGCCCGTCGTGGGCATCCTGTTGCCGCCTCTGGCCGGATTGATAGCCGACAAAATTGGAAATTTTAAGGTAAGCCCGATGCGATACGTCTATTTGCATATCGATGCGAGTGCTAACAGTAACAGTAAATCGACTCCGAATGCCGATGTTGTCTGCGAACTGATGAATGCTCGTAGTTGCGGAACGCGCTAAACATAATTTATTGTCCTGGGGATTTCCTTGCTTTCAGATAATGTTGACGTTCTTTTCGGTTTGTAGCGGACTGTCGGCACTGCTGCTGCTGCTGATACCGATCGGAAGAATCCGCGTCACCTATCCGCCGGACATTGTGCTCGGCGTGACGTGCACCGAAAACAGTCCGATGCTGTTCTCGCTGCACGAGGATTATCCTTGCACGATGCGCACCGCCGCCGAGGAGGATTTCGCAACGCGCGTTCGCATGCAGTCTTGCGGATTCGTATGTCACGCGTATCTGAATGAATTCGATTCGGACGCGGTGATGCGCGCCGACCATTACGACCTGCAATTGCACAAGGTCCACGAGAACCGCACCACCTCCGTCCGATTCACGATGCCGCCCGGTCAACCGGCCCCTTTCAAACTGAAGTCCGACGACGAGTTTACCAATCACGAAAGTTTGCGCAATAATGAAAGATACGCGACCGATATCAGGAAACTTTACGAAAACTCCTATTTCTTTCCATCGGCCAATCTTTTCAACATCAGCTGCATTTTATCGGATGCGGGCGGATTGCACGAAGCGGCGCTTTACAATGAATCAAATATAGAGCACAATTTCGATTTGCCGGAGTCGGCTTACAAGTGCAAGTACAGCACTTCCGGTCCCAACGTACCGAATTCGTTTCCGGTCACCCTGGTGCCGCTGAACCGAACCGACGAGGATACCTTGGAGAAGCGCATAAACTACGCGGCGCTCTCCATGGATCTTCGCCACGGAAGCAACCAGGCTACGTGCTCCGCAGGCTACGCACAAAATAAGGACTTCATATCCGTAAGATTGGCCTTGACGCAAGAGAATTCCACACAAGTTTACAAGAATATTGACCTTGGGTCGTGCGCGTCCAGATGTATCGCGACGGGATTACGCAAGGACTTCTGTTCGAACGACAAGCGCATCATTGAACGGGACATCGATTTCACTTTCTGGACCTACTTGTCCGTTAGGGTCTTCATTGGGATTATAAGCGGCACCGCGTATACGATGTTCGAAGGGGCGGTCATCGCGATCCTCAGAGAATACAAAGCCGATTACGGTCTGCAAAGAATCTACGCCCAGTTGGGTGGTATGATAAGCTCACCCTTATCGGGACTGCTGATCGATTATGCCAGCAGAGGGAAAGCTTATACCGACTTTAAGTAAGTTATTATTTTTCGCAAAAGATTTCCTCACAACTTGAAGTATTTGATTGCCACATGAAAACAATGAGCTCGTCATTTAAAAAGTAGCGGCGGTATTTTATCTTCGCAATTCAATACCGGGTACAATTGCGGAATCCACTTCTATGGCGTTCATGGTAAAATTTATTGATCTTGTTACAGGCCTATATTTTTCCTATATTGCGGTCTAAAAGTAACCAGCGCCCTTTTAATGTTCTTCATAAATTTGGAATTCAAAACACCAGCAAAAAGTGTTGTGGCGGATGTAAAGTCGGTTCTTAAAGTCGAACTGGTTTCGCTGTTTGTCGCAGCCTTTCTCTTAGGTTTGTCATTAAACGTACACAAATCGTGGGGAAAAATCATTTTCAATCTGTTCCTATCTTGTGCAGGATCCGCTTGGGGATACATAGAAAGTTTTCTGTTTTGGCTACTGGAAGACCTGGGCGGTTCGAAATCGCTGATGGGGTTGACGATAACCGTCGGCGGAATCCTCGGCATTCCGCTGCTGGCCCTTTCTAGGTACCTGATCGAGAACTTCGGCCATGCCAACATCATCTTCCTGGGATTCCTGGCCTACGCCGTTAGGCTCTTCGGCTACTCGATTATTTACAATCCGTGGTGCTCGCTAATTTTCGAAGCAATGGAATGCCTTACGCAGTCCCTTTGTTTCACCGCCGTCGTTACGTACGCAGCGCGATTATCGTCCGTTACGACCGACACGACGGTGCAGGGCGTAATCGGCGGATTGTTTTACGGAGTCGGTAAGTGAGTTTTGCGCGCTGCGTTCGAGAGCTGCAGGTCACTTGTTTGTTACAGGAAAAAGTGCTGGAAGTTTAGTGGGGGGATACCTTATAAAATTCTTCGGAATGCGAAGCACATTTCAAATATTTTCGGCCGTTACTGGTATTACGGCATTGCTATATTTAGCATTTTACCATTTGTATATGAAGAAACGTAGTGCCCTGAGTTATAATAACAAAGATAAAGCCAAAGATGAAGATGAACATCCGAAGAAACCGAACAGTTTGGCCGATGCGAAGGAATTGAACGGAATTGCAAAAAACAGTACACAAAGCAAACATCCTAATGACAACTTGGCATTCGAAGACACCGAATTAAAGCATTCATCTTTGAATTTACCCTCGCCAGATAAACCAGCATCCCAAACTACGAAGTAGTTTAATTCTCAACAACAAAAAAAAAATTAAAAATTCGACAGTTGTAAATAGCTATTCGAAAGATTAAAACTTAGCCGTTAATTTATTAATCCTATTACTATAATTATTATTATTATTACAGTCATTAAGTGAATATATCTACAGAAAAAAGTCGTTTCGCTAGACATCTGTTAAGCCTATAGGTTCCGAATGAAGTTTCATACTAAATCAAAATTTGAAATCATTTTCAACTCTTTTTATGGTTCGCGTCCGAACAGTCACTTTCGTCACTTCGATCACTGCATTCGATGAACCCGTTGCAGATGTGACTCTTAGGTAAGCACTCGCCCAATGGGCACCGGTGTCCGATGCAATGCACCGCACTGGCGGCACCTGAATCATTGTCATTATCACTGCTGTCCGTGTGCGCGTGAATCCAGCTGATGTAATGAGACACTTTCGTGTAGACGCCGGGACGATACGCTCTGGCACACCCATAGCCGTTACTTGTGATTCCGTGAAGTACCCAACGACCGTCGTTTTCGGAACACATCAGAGGTCCGCCGGAATCGCCTAGGCACGCATCGCGACCGCCGCGGTCATAGCCGGCGCAGAACATGTCATCAGTCACCTGGTACAGTGGAAGGAACAACGTTCGCTTACGGCATTCCGTAGTTGATATAATTGGTACTTGAACCTCTTGCAATGTGTCGGCTGCAATGAAATTTCAGTTTTATGCGAGGGAAAAAGGGTTGGCGGACCGCTTACGGAATATCCTTCCGATTTCGAACAGTTGACCCCATCCGACAACGGTGCAAATTTTCCCATTTTGCGGCGCCACGCCCACCTTTGGAAGACAGATCGGGCGCACGTAGTCGCTAAACGTGACCGGCGCCTGCATTTTTAGCAACGCGATGTCGTTGATGAAGCCCACGTCGACGTACGAAGGGTGCAGAATGATTTTCACAATTGTGCGCAGTTGCTCGTAGGGCGATGGTAAAGATGTGCCACGTCGCAAGTTGCCCAATCTTGCCACCCAATGGTCCTTCTGAGAACTTAATTCAAAAAAAAAAAAAAAAATGTGAAGATCGGAAAATTGGGAAATTCAATTTCTTACTGGTAGAAACAATGGCCGGCAGAAAGTAGCCATTTGTCTGATATTAAAGTACCGCCGCATTGGAATTCTCCCTCCTTGTAAAGGGCCGCCTGCCACGGCCAAGCGCCCAAGCCAGCATTGCTGCCGCCAACGATCCTGTAAAACCGACTGAAACTTATATTCACGCAACGGATATACATTTCGTAGTCGTTGTTCACCTAGCGTTTTTCTTCGTCGACATTTGGGGCCGGGCGCCGCACTCGAGCGAGCCGCACTTGATGGACACCACTTCGCCGGCCTCGCATTTGCTCGATTCGAACGTCAGGCTGGCTCTACTGCCGTTATTAAACGACAGCTGATAATAGAGAGTTTCCTGATAATCGATTGATTGATTATTCGATGCTTCCTGTTGTTGCAGAACGTTCGCCGAGTCCGCGCGACTGAAATATGTTACGCGTTCACATACCTAGCAGGTACCACATGCTATGCAAAAATGTTTACCTGTAGGTCATTGCCTTGCAAACAGCCTGTCCCAGATCGGACGCCGTCCAGCCTATTTTCACATTCTGCGTGACGAAATTTTGCGCGCATAACTTACCCCAAGCGCCCCGCTTGCGAACCATCAGGTACCCTTCGGAGTGGTACGAGAAATCGTCAGCCGCCGCCAAGTCTGGCGCGACCGTGACGCATTGTCGCTCGTCGTCTCCGTGGGGACAATCGGCGATGCCATCGCATATCGATGTCCTGTTAATGCACACCTTGGAATTGCTGCAAACGTATTGTTCCGGCGTGCACCAATCTGCAAAAACACCTCTTCAACTCACGGGAATCGCATTTGCGCTCGATGAATTTCATGGGTTGTGTGTGAGTTGATGTGCATGTGTAGGTAATTGTAATTGAGGAAGTGCCATATAACACAGTTCATGCACACTTAGCCATAACAGCATCAAGAACAGTTAAAAGTTGTATGAATATACTTGAATAGTATGATCCGAGCATTAGACAAATTTCCGAGTTCTTTTTTTAAATTGGCAAATAATTCTCCAGGGTTATAACGAATTACTTCCTTAAATATTTACGGTTGTGCTTGAAAGATTTTTTTTTTCATTTACATATAGATTTCACACTGTATGCTAAGTTATTAGAGTTGTAATTATCGTGCAATGAAAAGTATAGCAATGGTTCAAGTTGTTTGTATGTAGATTACGTACCACAGCGGTTTTCATCGGAGAAATCCCAACAGTCCACAATTCCATCGCAAATTTTCTTAATCAAAAATTGCGATCGCAAGTAATCGGCACAATTGCATTGTTTCTCGTCCGACCCGTCGCTGCAATCCAGCAAATTGTTGCATCGCGTCGAATTGGGCAAACATTGACCGTCGCCGCATTTAAAACTGTTCTCATTGCAAACGTTCGGCTCGCTTCCGGTCACTGCAATCAAATCGTTTGTCGACTGCTTATCACTTCCGTAGTTGGGCACTTTATTAAACGTTTTCGTCAGCAAATTGAATCCGTTGTGCTGAGACCCGGACGAAACCGCTTTCGTTGATATCGTTCCAGACGTATCGTTCCCATTCAGCTTACTTATCTTCGACAACTCTTTGATCTTGTCGGCCGTTAATTGATGATGCGGATAATCCCGTGTTGAACTCGAACTTTCCGTGGCGAAATTCAATACGCTCATTATATTGAAATTGTCCACTTGGTTCTTCGTCGCTTTTACGCGTGTTTGCTGAGAGCTGACCGATGTAACGACTTCCGTTTCGACGTACTTTATTGGGTCGCGCAAGAAGTGATTCTCGTAGGGCAGGTTCGACGGAAAGCTGCGATTCTCGGTGGTCGTTTCGTTTTCATGGGGCAGTTTCGGACGCGGTCTCACGGGACGACCCACGCCGGAATTCGATTTGACGGGCATTAAAGTTACCAGCGGCAATTTAGTCGTCTGCATCAGCAATGAGGCTTCGTCGGCGTCAACGACTTCCACTAATCCTACGTAGGCACGTTCCGTGGACACGTTGAAATTAATGCTAGAGGTTGTTGGAGGCTTCGTTTCCGCTTCAACGAATTTCGTGGTGAACGTTCCCACAGATGATGCTACATTGTTTAACTGCTTTCTGCTATTGTCATTTGCAATCATTAATTTCTCAACACCCTCGGTAAATGTTTCGGTGAAATCGGAACTTGGTTCTTCCGTTGTGATATGCACCACTTTAGTGGGTACTTCCGAAGTGATGGGAAGCTTATTGACAGGTAGAGGGTGTCCCTGGAAGTATTTCGAGGTGACACCATCAGGATTCAGATTGTACCAGGACAATCTTTGGTTTGTGAAGCTGGTGTAAACTGGCTCGGATTCCAATTGATGGCTGGTCTCTTTGACGGTGTGCCTGACGGGATGGTCAGAAGTGGTGACTTCCTCGTTGGGCAATTGATGGTATATAGGAACCCAAGGTTCCTGGTTGTAAACATTTGCAGTGTTCGCGAATAACGGCGCATTCGGAAGTCTTGTAGTGGCACTGGTAGTGCTTGATCTTGATATCGTACTCACAACTGGTTCTGTCGTAGTAGCAGCTTTAGTGCTGGTACCCGTGAACGTAGACATTGTCGTTGTCGTTGGACTTTTTTCACCCGAAGCCAGCTTAAATAAAGCGCTCGTTACATACGTCTCCTTCAACTTCGAACTTAAGCTCGACTGTGGTCTGGTCAGCACTAATCCCGGCGATACAGCACTTAAATCACTCTTGTTCTCCGTTATGTCGGCCTCAGTCTTGCTAATCTTAAACGTCCCTTGGACCACCGACGGTTCTTTGGTTTCAATCGAAGACGAAGGCGAGGACATCAATCGCGTGCCACCCAAAGTAGAGGGTGTGCTCTTCTGCAGCACACCAGCAGTACCGTTTAGAGTAGCCGGTACGGTCGTCGGTCTTTTAGTTTCTTTAGTCTTCGGAAGGGTTCTTTGGTACAAATCAGCACCGGAATCGACTCGACGAATGTAGATATTTCTGGAATCGAATACCACATTGCCGAACAAGGGTTTCCTGCTGCTAGCATCCGAAATCAATATGTCTTTGATACTTTTTTCCAAATTGTGAACAGTTTTGGGCACTTTGCGCCTGTTCAACGAGATGCGGAAGTAAAATGTTCTAGTATCGTTTCCGAATTTGTCCACTGAACAGGCAACGAACGCGGGAGCCAAAGATGACCGTTGATAAAGGGTTTCCAACTGCATCTTGTAGCGACGCGCTTTGTCCGTGAGCCCGACGATAAATCGATCGCCCCTCGCCACCCGAACTTTACCAACAAACGTGACCAATGCTGTAAGAAAATTCATTTTTGCCTCCGCTAAAGACACCCCAATCATTTGAACTTACGACTCATGGTCGTCGATTCGGTACGCAAGGCCCCCATGTAGAATGCCAAGCCGGCGATCGCCAGGACCGCAATCAGAACGAGGAATGTGGCAGCGGCCAGAGCTATCGAACAGTACTTGCCCCTGGATTTGGTTGTCGGTTTCGAAATCTGTTTGTGACCCTCGTGCCAGAACAACGTGGAATTCTGCGACAAGAAGGGACTCTCGCCCTGAAACAGCACAACAGATACGGCGCGCTTACACATCGGTACCAAAAGCGAAAGAGGAATAGATGCGAAAATCAACGGGCGATGCTTAGAATGCGGAACGTCGAAGACAAAGTCATTCGTGGCTGCATGTAATCTGCCGTAGTCATTGAACCGTTTCGGCTTCCAATCATTATAAATACGAGCAACGTTTGGTGGACGTGTTTAAATGAAAATTCACAGGTGGTGAGGCCGCAATAAGTACGTAGTACCACTCGCTTATTTTGTATTTATTGCAACATGGATCAGTACGTAACCGTAAATATCGACTTTGCGGTATGCAATGAGCATTTACTTGTGCAAATAATCGAAGTTAATGAGGAAACAGCGCAAGAACGACATACTGATATCGTAACCCGCGGTGATCGAGATGAGCAACATCACGACAGGCCCATGCCCCCAATTAACATACAATTAATTTCGCCGTTCTTTCTCTGCTAAGTAAATACTCCCGTCCGTTTAATTCATTTTTCAAAATTTTCTGGATAATTATTATTTATGATATCAGATGCTTCTTTCGCGTAACATTTATTTTTTTCATTTTAATTTTCAAATAGAATTCGAAATTTCTACATAACCGCGAATAACGAGCAATAAAATTGCAATCGATAGATACAATGAGCAGAACCAATAATATTATACATCGGTATCGAGAGTCGGTGTCGAAGATGCCAGCCAGAGTCCACTGCTCCGACCTGTTACGGTCAATGGCTGTGCTATGACATCAGAAGCAATTAGACATCCTTAAGAAACGATCGTACACGAAAAATTTCTTTAGCTCTTTGCACATATACACAAACACACACACACACAGAGAGGCATCTTATCGACAACCAGTATCAAAAAATGCGCGAAAAATTATTCATGACTTGGCTTGACGCCTTTTTTCTGCACGAACGGACAGGTTGCGGCGAATCCGAGCAATAAATCTTAAAAGTTATTCGTGCAACGGTACATGCCGTAATGCCATTAATTATAAATAATTCATTAAATGTGTGAATTTTTGTGTAGTTCTTTAGGATTGCATGATGAAAACGAGTTCTCAGGTAAACAATTACAAATGTGGGTCTGCACATTAAAGCGATACAACTAAGTTTTCCACGGAATCACATACATTTTGTCCTCTTAAACATATATACTTATAAATATGAAGAAGAAAGCAAAGCAATAAAAATTCTTTTGTCTGGGCTTCGCTGCAAACGCGTAACTATCCTAAATTGTGTAAACTTAACTTGGCGCTTAACGAAATGTACAGTTGGTCGAAAAGCACAACGCGAAAGATAAATTAGAATATTTCCATGTTGCGATTTTAATTTTATAATTAAATTCATATGGTACGCGTTTACTTAATCTTAAAATTAAGAACCATAGGAAGCAATTAAATATGTAATAACTTCTGAGCCAATAAACACAGTTTCGTGCAACGATACAGTTCACATCATTACTTATTACAACTTATAAGTTGCAAGTGAAAAAAACAAGAAATAGACGTTTGATGCATCGGCCAATTAGGGCACTAATTGCGAATCAATTAAATCGGCTGTTAATTATATAGGAGGTCAGTGGATCGCGCAATGATTTGCATCAATTTTTTCGTTTGTTTTTGATTTCGCGCGTGATTTTTGATTCGATGATTTCTCGAATTGCAAAAGTTAAAAGTTTCGGGTTCAAGCGTCTGTACAGGTGAATAACCGGCGGCGGCAATTTACCAGTCGTAAACAAATTTGTTCTTGTATTTTGTTGTAGACGGCCGTAGTTAGAGCCGAGAGAAACGGCTACTTTATTTTCACGAACGCCACAATAACTATTTTCTTACTTCCTGTCAATGCACATGCTTCGCAACTCAACAAGTCAAGTCTTCCTACCGTATGCACCTACAGCAACAACCGTACAGGATTTCAAATTGCATAATTATTGAAGCGCATGTTGTGTGCATTCTAGGAACTTGTTTGTTTATCGAGAGTCGAAAAGTACGAGACTCGAAAAAAATGATAAAATTTCCAGTACTTCTTCGTCATCGATTTCGGGTACCGTAGGTTCGTAGGTGTAATTCACGAAAAACCGAAAGAGCAAAGCGCGTATAACTGTTCGAAACTCGTTTCGCGCAATAATTAAGGACTATCCGAACGAAACACGAAGATAATATGAAGATGTTCCGCTCAAGGAGCATCGGATATTGAATTGATGCGTTTCCAATGACAAGGTCAACTGCTTTACTGTGGGAACTTTTCATTGAAGTCCCGATCGGCGATCGGTATGAAGAGCGTGCATAAATGTGAATGACTTAAGGGCCTACCTGTCTGCTGTAGTTCCTGGTGTAGGTCGGCGGATGATAAACGCATCCGGTGGTCGTTGATTTCGGATGCTGATAGCGCGGCACCTTCGAGTGCCTCGAGTAAAAATTGCTATCCATTTTTTCGGGACTCAAAACGGTGCACGCGCGCGATGCATAGGTGCGAACTAATCAATCAATCAATCGCCGTCAATCAATTCAGCTCAGTTCCGAAGCGCGACTGTCTGTCCGTTCGACTTGGTCGGAATAGTTCCGCGCACTTTTGTTTTTTGTTTTTTGTTTTGTTAACAACACATCGCGACCAATTGTTCCGCTGTAGGTATATTATGTAAGTGCGAAGAAGGTAAAGCGTTTCGCGTACGGACTGCGGAGCAAGAAGAAGTGCGGACACTATACTTCGGCGAAGTTTGCGATGCGCGCTCACCGTTCGCGTGTACCGCACTCGCAAGACACGGCTCCAAGAAGTGCTCACTTCTTATAAGCACCGAGCAAGAGTAAAGACAAGAAACTAGTCTTGATGGCAAATAAATAAAGACTGAAGAACACGCAGTCGCCTCTGATGTACCTACTGCTTCTATGCCTTCGAGCAATTCCAACGCTCGGCTCTCTCTGCGATGCCTCTGCCTCTGCAAACCGTTGCCGGACTTAACGCTTAACGCGGGACCGGCTCCGTCTTCGTGCGAAAATTTAACATTTCGTTGCTGAATGCCTGAATGCTTATGGAAGCGAGCAGTATCGGCTGCCAAGTCGGAGGCGGCGTATTAGCTTTCAGTTTGAACCGCTTAAAGGCACCGCCGAAACCGCGACGCACAAAAAAACCGTTAGAAAATTTTTAGCTGCGGAAACCGAAAAACCGCTGCTTCGGCAACGCGAGTCATTAGCGATGAGATATCATCGGAATATGTAGATATCTTTTGTGTTCGGCTTTTTATTTATAACAAACAACAAGTAACAACGGTATGATCATCGCCAAGGCCGAGAATTTTCGTATAGCGCTCGACCGTAATTACCCATTACCATTACTGCTCAGCTCACCGCCGTCGCACTCATTTATGATCCTTGGTACTATGGTATAGTTGGCAGACGTAAAACTATAAAAGAGATTAATATAATAAACAAACAGGAGGCTCTCGGAGTTGCTGCTTTGATTGAAGGTTGATATATGTGGTGCACGAATGAAGATTATCTTCTCCACTCTGAAACTACCTGTACAGCTGCTTCGGAAATTATATTATTATTATTACGGAATCGCATTTGCATACAATGCACTGCGATGCACTTGGACGTGTGTACAATGTTACAATGTACATGCAGGTATAATAGCCGGCAAGGTGCACGACGTTGGAATTATTGAATTTCTTAGAGAAGGTCGGAAGAATTAAAACAGAATTAGCGCGCCAAAGGAATCACGTATGGACCGAAAATTATATAATGCCGACTTTGTTCTCCTCTTCGGCGGACCTTCAATGAATTCGTTAATGAGACGATTAAATGAGTTAGTTATTTTGTTTTGCTATTGGAATGTTACGGTCTCTGATTTTCCTCTTTGGAAATTTTTGTTATGTTTTTGTTATCTGTTATATCGCTTCCTCGAAAGGTTGAAAAATAAAACATTTGTAACTCGTAAGGCATTTATTTTTTTCGCAATTTATACATATAATTTAAATTATTAACAAATACCTATGAAAGGAATGATAACTTATGTGTAAATTCATGAATATTTTGTAAATAAAATAAAAGAGCAGAATAAAAAAATCAGAATTAAGTATTCTAAAAATAGTTTGAAAACTTTTTAAAACAAGTTTCCGGTTTCTATAGAGGGCGCCGCATACCGGGGACAAAAAAGAAAGATCCCCACTACCTGATGGTGATGACCACTTGTATGACTTGTAAAATATTTTGCTGCAACATGTGCACGTAGTTCAAATGCAAATGCATACACATTAGGATTTCCAAAGTGGGTCGGTGCAATTCGGTAAAAACAAATTTGGAGGCAAAATCACAGCATAAAAAGGAGCGCTACGGCGATTCCGCCCGTTAGTTTCTTGGTTTCTTGCTTTCGGTTTTCGTAAACTAACCTTAAAAGTGCTCATTTCCTTAAACCACGTTTTCAACAAACTGGGAAGTGTTTCAACTGCTCTAAACGGTATTTCTAAAAGAATGGACACCCCTTTCGGTTTGTTTCACTTTATATTTTGTAATCATCCCCCTGTGTTTTCAAAACATGATGCTATTGTACTAAGTACACCCCTTGAGATCTCCTGGGTTTGATCACTTTATTCTGATTAAACGCTAGGTTCTAAGATTAAATTGCATTTATAGTTCGTCACATCTTCTCACGCCAGTGATTCAAAACACCTTCTTCCATTGCATTGCATTAAATCAAAGAATAAAGCCTATTCTTTATTCCAATTTTATTTTTCCAATATTTTTTCAACACTTTATTTGTGTACATATTACACTTTCATTGTTCTTGACCTAAATATTATAGGGATCCTACAGTAGATTTAACAATGGCACGACAATCCTCTTCGGAAGGCTACTCCGATATAAATAACATCGACTTTAGCAAGTTGTTATTAGAAACTGTAAGTTTCATCAACAATAAAAAATAAAAAAACTATTTAAAAAAAAAAATTCCCTTTCAGTCTCAGTCAGAAGACAGTTTTTGGGCCCAATATCCGCCAGTATTAAAAAATCTGTACCATGAGGTCGACGAAATCAAAAGGATGTCCGAAGAAGAGGTTCGTGATTGGCGCCACGAGAATGGCTGCATTTCCGTGAATCGCATCCTGAATCCGGAAGCGAATAAACCCATTCCGAAGCCAGTGAAGACATTTCATCAGGCCTTCAGCAACTACCCGGATGTTCTCGACGCTTTGAAGCGTTTGGGCTTCACCAAGCCCACTCCCATTCAAATGCAAGCGTGGCCCGTTCTTCTCAGCGGCGAAGACATGATAGGAATCGCTCAAACCGGTACCGGAAAGACTCTGGCTTTCCTTCTGCCGGCGTTCTTGCACATTGAAAAACAACGCGAAAACACTCCAGTACCCCGGGGTCCGGAAGTATTGGTTATGGCCCCGACCAGAGAACTCGCACAGCAGATCGATCGCGAGTGCAAGAAGTACAACTACAAATCCATAACTTCGTAAGTTCGACGAAGAGTTCCACGTCCCTTGTGCTCACATATTTTTAATGCGCGTGATTCTACAAAGTGTTTGGCAACTTTCAGAGTTTGCATCTATGGAGGAGGCGATCGCCGAGAGCAGATTAAAGTTTTAAAAAACAAAGTTAACATTATCATTGCCACTCCGGGACGTTTGGATGACTTGATTCAAGCAGGTACCGATTTTTTTATGAATTTTATTTTTATTTATTTACGTAAAATAAAAGTAATAACTTTGAAAGTTTATTAGGTCACATTGATCCTACTGCATTTACTTATTGCGTTTTGGATGAGGCTGACCGTATGCTGGATATGGGTTTCGAGCCGCAGATCCGCAAGACTATGTACAAAATTCGTCCGCATCGCCAGACAGTGTTGACCAGTGCCACCTGGCCCCGAAGCGTGCATCGTTTAGCCCAAAGCTACACCATCGATCCCGTGCAGGTATTCGTGGGATCATTGAATCTCCAAGCCGTGGAAACCGTCAATCAAACTTTTATGTTCCTTCGCGAAGATGAAAAATTCAACGCGGTGAGAATCAAGATTTCAATAAAACGCAACAGACATTCAGATTAATTTTTAGTTCATGGAATGGGCCCGCGAGCATAAGCATCGCAAAGATATAAAAGTCATCGTCTTCTGCGGTATTAAGCAGATGGCCTCCGAGTTGGCCAGCACTTTGGTGTTGGATGGGTACGGCTGCACTACCATACACGGAAACCTAGATCAGGCGGACCGAGAAGCAGCTCTCGTGGATATCTGTTCCGATGATGTGAACTTCCTAGTGGCCACCGACGTGGCATCTCGCGGCCTCGACATTACATGTATAACGTAAGAACTCGAAAATATTTACCGAAAAATAGAATTTTCACCGTTTTATTTTTTTTTTGTTACAATTTTTAGTCACGTGGTAAACTTTGATTTTCCACGTAACATCGAAGAGTACGTGCACCGCATAGGACGTACTGGCAGGGCCGGTCGATCCGGAGAGGCACTCTCTTTCTTCACGCGTCGCGACAGCCGCCACGCCGAAGAAGTCATCCGCATTCTGGAAGACGTGGGCCAACCTATTCCTCATAAGCTACGCAATTTCGCCGAGAAGTGGAAGATGCGCGATGAGGAGGAAGAAGGTCGTGACCGCAGACGCCGCTATTGAATCTCAGCAGCCTCTCTTCTCAGAAGACTTCCTTCCGTACCTTAGCAGTATATTTTTCTTGAGAATTAATATTTTAAGTTTTTATTTTATGAAACAATTGTATTTTTGACAAAAACGATAAGCCTTCAGCATGTGCCAGGTGCCACAAAGAAAACTATTTTCTTTAATAAAATCATTACGTTAATAATGTCTCTTGGAATTTTTATAAATTTTCAGACACTTTTTATTGACACAAACAGACTTAGAAATCATCACTGAGTTTTTACATGCTCTGAATTATGTATGGAAAAATCTAGTCTCACATAAACAATAACAATGAGGAAAAGTGCATAGAGGGCAATGGTCAACAAAATGGGTTCGTGAATTAAAAGAATCGGCTGCCAGTCGTAGGTGACCTCCATGTCCTGTATGTGGTGCTCCACCAGGTTCTGTTTCCGCAGCCTTATCACTTGGCGGCCCAGATTGTCCAGGTACTTGTACGTGACATCGTTCCCTAGCTTCTCCACTTCGAACGGATAATTGATCTTGACGTTGGTGACGCCGACGGGCAACACGATCTTAGTTTCGAGTTCCTCCACGTGCATGTCGTCGAAGACGTGGTCCAGGATTCTCATCTTCAGCTTGTAGTTGCCTTCATCGGCTTTGTACAAGTACTGATAACTGGGCACGTTGTAGCCCAGAGTGTAGGAGCTCTTCCAACCTCCGAACAGAGGAAATCTAGGTCTCAATTCCAAGTCGATCCATTCCTTGCGCACCCTGACTTGTGATGTGGAAATGTTGCCGTTGCTGTCGCGATAGTAAATGCTGTGGGCAGCCGCGGGAAGAATGGTCCTGTACGACTTGATGCTATGATGGGTCGCACTGGTATCTCGCTGATAATCGTATCTGGAGAACGGTCCCTTAAGCTTAGCCCCCGTGTGCAGAATTTCGATGTCCTCCTGAACGGCGATGTTGCCCCAATGCGAAATCTCAATAAGCCGTTCCAAACGCGTGACGGTCAAAAAAGGTGCGTTGTTCTCGAAATGCACCACCATCTGATCCACGTTGAACGCGGCTATATCATTGTAAGGACCGTAAGTAATTGTCGAATCGCTCTGGCTGACCGGCTTCAATTTCGAGTAGCTTTCAATGTTCCTTGAAGCCAGTGTCACACTGGTGGTCTGCTTGGAGGTCTTGTATGGACTGTAGAAGTAATGATTGCCGAAGTACCGAACCAATTGCTTCTCCTTTTGCGTTATTGAGCTTGGATAAGGCACCAAAGCTTTGGTGAATATAAATTCAGCCACGAAGCTGGCTGTTCTCCCAGCTAGCAATGGTTGCTTCAGTTTAACCCTAAATGCATCCTTACCGTCCACACGTTCGGCGCTAACTTTCAGCTCTTCTTTCAAGGAGTCCTTCGCGTCCACGAAGGACAATTTGCCTTCTTGCGATGGATCCAAAAGCAAATGGAAAAACGTAGTCGACTCTTTGCCGGTGTTTTCTAAGGTTATAGTGGTGGTCACCTTGACTAATTGCGAACTCAGATCGATCGCACGCTCCACGTTCTTGTTCACCAGGTTCTTGTTGAATGTTTCAGCGGAAACAAGGCTGGCTGCAACCAGCAGAAAAAACGTTAGCGGTCCGTACATAATCTTTGGATTTGCTGCACTGTTTATCTCTGTTGACGAACTTCGTTGGCAACCTAACCTAAGTTTTCAGTCGCGCATCGACGACACGTATAAGCGCAGTAATCGCAATTTCGTTTCTGCGCAGGACGAAACGAAAGTGTCTTGGGTCCCGAAATCAGATGTCGCTACAGTTCGCTTTTCAGCTAAATTATCCTTCAATACGGGGGTGGTTTCAATTACAGACTAAGAAAACTATTTAAAAAACTCCGTATTACTGAATAAACATAATTTCCGCCATAGAAAAAATGGAGAACAAATGAAAAAGTCGCGGAACTTATTATAATTACATTTCATTTGAAGGAAAACATTAAGGGATTTAAAAATCACAAGGGAAAATCGCGAAACAGCCTAAAAACGAAACGATTGTTACCGAATTTTAGCACAGAAAAGTTGCGCCAAAATAAACAGTACGTAAAAGTGGCAACAAATAGCCGAAACGGGGAGCAAAAGTGAGCGCAAATAATTGCGAACGTAATTGGCTTTGACAGACAGCGTTGTGTCGTATTTTAACCGAATTACTTCAATAGTTAACTCTTGAACGTAAAAGCATTTAATGGGGTTACCTCTGAGCCTCTGTGTTTGCTTTCACAACTCGCACAAATCACGCTTTTTATTAACCGTTAAATTAATGCCAATTAAAATCCGTTTGCACCCTGTCGCACGCATATGCGTGTTATATCGCACACGCAGCGAGCTTTTGGCGCTTTTCGCCACCCCCGGCGTGAATCGCTTTAACTAAAATTCGGAATAAAGCTTCAATTTCAAAAAATTAAATCCTACGCAAAAGACAAAATCTATAATCTAAAAAATACGGCGGCCTCCAAAGTGTCCGAACGTGCCCATTTCGTCCTTTGTTGTCTTTGCGCGTCCGTCGCATCGTCGCCTCCAGTGAGATCAGCGTTTTCCAAACTGGAAGCAAATGATTAAATATTTTTAAGGGAGGCAGCCGTAGTCACAACAAATTAATGAACAAATTTTCATAAAAAACCAATGAAACGAAGCAAGTTATCATTAAAAGCTTAATTTAAAAAAAAATTAAATCTGCTTTACATAAAATAATAAAAATAAAAATTGTATCATTACAAAATGAAGCAGATATATAAATTACGCACAATAATTCTGCAGGATGGACTAAGCATTACACCCACATAATATGCATAACAAATATATCCATATATTCAGAGAGAGAGAGAGAGAGCAAGAGAGGGAGAGAGAGGGATGAATTTTCGATAATTAATTTGTAGTGAACGGTAAGCGGATCAGCATGGGCTTCGTCGGTAAATGAAAGGCTAAACCGCATCACGCATTTATGATAAGACGGCAACAAGAGGGATGCGGAGGCGGGTGAATGGGACGGCAGCCGTGCGCTGTGTGACGCTCTCTAAAGGAAACCCTGTCCGATATGAAATCTTGTTTGTTTGATGCAGCAAACGAGACCGACTTTTCCATCCCGATATTATGTACACCCTGCTAAATCTATCTGCACCATAATATTTTTCATTAGGCATTGTGTGCAGGTTTCTTTGAGCAACGCAAACTCACTTCCCCAAAGCCGCATTACGGCACAAACTAATTTTCGATTATTTCGTATATCAGTATCACATATTAGGCTCCTCTATAGGTACAACATTGTATTATGATGCCTGTTTTCAATTCCGCTGGGAGTTTTTGCATCAGTTTTTTTACATTGCTTCATTGAAAAGTTTGTTTTTCACTGATTTCCTTCTTTCCTTCTTTCTTTGTTTTATATGTTTAACAAATAAAATAATTAAAAATAAATAAACTAATTAAATAAATAACCGAAAAAACTAATAAAATAAAGGAATATAAGTAAAAATTTATTATTAATTAGAGTTTTTATTTTGAAGTTATTTGAAGTTAAATTGGTTGTTAACAAAATGCAGCCATTTCGTTGTATCGATCAGCCTTTGTTTTCTTGTTTTTTGTTTTTTCGTTTTAATTGCTTTGCCTATTCACATTAGCATAAAACGGTTATATGTACATACTACATAACATCGCGTTGATGGTATTTATTGCAGAGAGCCGACGGTAAACACATCTACTATATGATGATAATAATAATCCTCTTTCAACATCATTATGCCCTATTCAATGGAAGACTAAACTTGATGCAATTGCAAACTTTAATCTACAGTGCACTTATACTCGCATATTCATTAAGAATAATACTCACGTTGCAGTTATTTGATGTTTATTTTGCAGCAAAATTTGCAGTAATAACAGTGGTAATTAACAAGTGAAAACTTTTCGGTTTGAAAATCGACGTGATTTTTAAATATATCAGCATTCATTTGAAACTTTTTTCAGTAGAAGTAAATTTACTTCAGAAAAATGTGTTTATTCGAAACTTAACAGAAAAATACTGGAACAATTAACATTAACAATTAAGATATTATTAGCAAGTTACAGGATTTTTTTAATTAGTTTTTTTCTTTTGGTTTTTTAATTGCATCATTATAGAAATTGTAAGTAACGAAGTCTTATTTGCCGTATCGCATATATATTATCTATTATCTTTGAAGCGGCAAAGTGTCACTCATTATTTGTCGAGACCTCTCCCGTTCAGTTGGGCTCTTTGCAGTGCGCCAAAGGAGCCGACCTAAATTACAAAAATATACCTTTTATTAGATGTACACACAGGCTCTCGAGCACGAGCTGGCTCGAGCATCAAAAGTGGCCTTATTAACAACACCCTTTAGATGAAGAGTGATATATAATTTTATAATAAATTTATACAGTGTGGAGGTACATGCACAAAAGCCTGAACATAAAAGCACTCCGCGTAATTCAATCAATTTGCTAAAAAGCTCGCAAAACTGTAAAGTTATATACGATATTAAAAGCGAACGGAATGAACGCGGAGGATCGGTTCGCGAGGCGTTTTTCTCCGCTCCTATATTTTTCGTGCTTCCTATATAAATATATATATATATACACAGTATTAGATCCTTAATTCCTTATTTATTTACACATTTCTCCAGGATACAAATTACAAAATTTTCAATTTTTATTAATATTATTTCGCAAATGAACCGGTAGTTTTCATTTGTTGCTGCCGATTGTCGAAAGCAAATTGCAAAGTTCTGAATAAATGAAACGGGATTAAGTTGTTGCAGTATTATTGCGCTTATTCAAAGGCCGCGCCGACAAAATGACAAACAGTAATCGGATCACGGATTGCATCGGCAGATTTAGATTCGTTCTCCGTAATTTCGAATTTGCTTTCGCGTTCGCATCGGCTGCAAATTTGGAATTTTCAAACCAATGAACGAAATGGATTTCGTGCGCGCAACTGCATCATATTCCACGCGGGTTAGTTGCGTTCAGTTTAGGCACAACCTGTCGTGGTTAAATGTTTGTTCTATAAAGGGTTATACGTGTAATTAGTTTATCGAAACAACAGACTGTCTCTGTACTGGGGCTCCGTTCGGCGCCGTAACTACGTTACACCAGAAATAATATATTTACCGTCAACTGCGAACGCTCCAGCAAACGAGATCGTTATCTACAGAGTGTTGCAGCTTCCAACAGACATTTCAGACGAATCTATTCTGCAATATCCCCATTATTTTGCGAAAGAGATTAGCGACTAAATTATAATTTTTCAAGTTTTAAATTCATAAAAAATCTAAATGAAATTTCTTATGCTTATATTTTCTTAATTCCCATGTAGATTTTCTATTTAAATAAAAATAAAATCCAAGATAAAAGCGGATTGAAGAAAAAAGCAAGATAATTGTCGACGGCTTTAGAAAAACGGTTTAATGAGTCGGAAAGCAAAGCAAACGCTGCGTAGCGAACTGTATGGACGGACCATAGTGAATCGATAGATATTTGGCTCGCACTGGAAATTCATTGGTACATAAAGGCACCGCACAGCATCCTTGTATAAGCATGCATCACACCCCACAAAGCAAATGCGTGCAAATTGACAGCAGAAAGTGGCGTCGGGTCTATACGCATGCAGCATGTAACCCTTTTAATTGTTGACGGACACGCAGAACTATGGAAAGCGTCCACTGCGGTCCATTCAACGCGCAAATACATGCGTACGTATTCGCTTTGGCAGCTTCAAGTATCCTTCTTCTGTGTTGTCATCGCGTGTCAGGTTGGAATTGGAAACGCATTCACGTTCAATTGGTCAAATACAAAAGGATTAAAGTAGTCGGTCCGAAATTGTCGTCTCTCTAATCGCCGAACTTAATCTAGCAACAAAACAATATTCCCAGAGCCCTTCGACACTCCGTGCTAAATCTTTATCTAAACAAACTTAAAGTGCTTGGCTTGTTAGTCGTTCTTTATGCGCTTTAAGGTGGCATAACACCCGGTATAAGGGAAATGTGACAAATTTGTTTCCTCTTCGTCTCTTAGTAGGTAGTAGTAGTACTCGAACATTTCGAAACGAAGAGCTACGAAGATTTTTGCGTGAACATAGAAAACTTCTACTGATGTATTTCATTATTTTAATAAATGGCAAATGCAACCACGATTGATACATTTGCATTCGTTGCGCTTTCAATCTTTCGCTTTCGTCCCCCGAAGAGCGCACCAATTGAAAATAATTGAAAATATGGGTATAGCGCGCACAAAGGATATCAAACCGGATATGATAAATTATGAATGTAAACACAAACATTTGACTGCTTTTATGCAAGAGTGTTTAAGAGGCTAAACAGCTGTGTGGTTGGCAACAAGCATCGGAGGACTAATCTTGGCTCGGATTACAAAAGTGTTACCATTTTGGTACGGCGGCGCGGTACGGGTTTCGAATAACCGGCACCGATGTAATTCCATTACCGGGCGCTCGAAAACGAAGTCGCCAATAGACGACGACATTAATGCAATTTATTCTATTCCCACCGCACGCACGCACACACACCCATGCACAGACACACACACACACACGCGCGCACACAAAAATAGGGACATTTCACACCCGAAGATTTCCATCGGTTATCGCCTGGATGCATCTTCTGTGCAGTGTATAAATGCTGTAGGTACCCAAGGTATACCTTGGGCATCGCATAATTGATATTTACAAATAGTGCGGACCGCCATTTAACACGTACCATTATTGTGCGTATTAATTTTCGAGATGCAAAAGGAACTATTATTGCAAGTGGGCAAATAGCTATAGAACTGCTGTTTTGACAAGCGATGAAATTTTTAACAAATTGCCACTTAGGAAACGCATTGTGTGCGAATCTATTCTTCAGTGGATGATGTGCACAGTACCGATCGGGCACTCTTTATTCTCTCTCTCTCCCTCTCTCTCTCTCTCTCTCTCTCTCTCTCTCTCTCTCTCTCTCTCTCTCTCTCTCTCTCTCTCTCTCTCTCTCTCTGTTTTATATGTGCATTTAGTGCATTATTCACTTTAATGCATTCGTGACGCATTTTAGAAGTGACGGGTATTATAAGTAGCGAAAAAAAAAAGAAAATGGCTGTGTGAATTTTGTACGGCTTCCCAATTTCCGCGAGCGCAAATACCATTGTTGGGGACGCTTTTGATGGACGGTGAGAGTCGCTCGCGTTGGCGGCTTCCGTGGTACCCCGTCTTTTTATATTTTTTCCGGTCTCCAAGTGCGCCCTTCAATAAGGGCGAGCGG
>JASKGO010001074.1:0-12162 GCA_030556065.1 Holobus sp. GC000080
CAATCAAATCTACTTTTTTATTTCATACATATTTCATAGATGAGTGAGCTGTAACTTTAATTTACTTGCTGTAACTCTCGGATATGGTTTTCTTAATTCTGTAAGACTTTCTCCATAAGCTTCCTATAGCGCGCCAGAAGTGAAGGCGTCGGGCTATTAAACATATAATTAATTACTATTAAGCATTAATTAACAATATTTAAAATTGATTTATTTTAAGCTCACTTTTAGGTTTAGCAGTTCATTAATGTTTAGTTTTTTTTTAAGTAAAATATTCTTTAAGTGTTTTTTATATACAGGGTGTCCCAAGTTGAGTGGCCTATTAAGAGTTCTGAAACATTTTTTATTTCTTTTTCGGTGTTGTATAAAACCAAATTCCTATTTTTTTGAGTTGCTATGGAAACCAGAAAACAAACAAACACAAAACGTCATAATAACGAAGGATACTTTGTGAAAAACTATTCTTTCCTTAATATCTCCGAAAGTAATAATTTTCGAACTTTTTAGTTCAAACATTTTTAAGATAATAAGAGAGAGAATATGATCACAAAATAAAAAAGTATTGTATCAATTTAAAAAAATCAAATTATAACACTTTTTCGGTCTCAAAGTTTACCTCCTTTTTGTGACGACCCTTCTTGAACACACATCTTGATAAGGCATACAAAAAAAATTATGAAGTTATCATCAAAAATGAGGAAGTTATGATTTTGTTCTCATGACACCAATTTTGGCAAAAATAACCGGAAATGAGTTATAGCCGGAAAAGTTAACAAGATACATAGAAACTTTTTTTACAAAATCTACTTTATTTTCCTTAAGGAATCAAAATATGAAATTAAAATTGGGGTATTCAATTTGAAATAACGAAGTTGATGGCTACTTCCGGTATAACCGGAAGTTGTACTAGTGTTCTAATACAATAAGTCAATAATAATGTAGATCATTTCCTATAAGTGGATCTAGCGAAGTTTCTGAACTCTGCAATTTCTTATTTCCATAATAATTTAATAAGCCACTCAACTTGGGAGACCCTAGGTTTTTTAATATTACTTCAAAGCCAACTTAAATGAAATATTTATTTTATACGTAATGGATCCCAATGAAATACTATTTTTAAAAACTTTAACAAAAATATTTTTTACCAAAAACTAAAACTTTAGTATGTATTGCAAAAATAATTTTTAATAAAAAAAAAATTGTACTAAAAGAAAGCAAAACAAAAGCAGCTTGCTTTAGTTTTATGTGCTGTATATGCAACGTTAAGCGAGTAGATAGCTACAGAGCAAAGGTATAGATCGTTTGAGAGTTGAGCAAGGGGCAGGCAGCGTCGGCGTCGCAGTTCCGCCAATCGCCGCCTCCGGATCGAGCGATAAAAATGTTCCGGCTCCATTATCAGCCATGATAGCGAGGGTGGCTCGTTCTCAGCGACGGATTCATTTCATAAATTCGACCGAACGCTTCGACTCCAGTTATTAATATGCAATGTGCTCAATGTGCGCTGCTTATCTTCCATCTCTTCCCAGTTGCCTTCGCTTCCATCTGTGTGCCGCCTCTCGCGCGCTCCGTCTCTATCATCTCTCTCATTATTTCATCTACGTCTCGAGTTTATATGCGGAGGAGCCGGGCGAGCGAGCGAGCATTGCCGTCGCCGCCGGATAGCTCTCGCATAGTTTATTATGTTCCATCTAGTTATGGTATACTTAGTCGGGGGCGTAATTTATAAACTCTATACGTGTGTATAACGAATGTTTGTCCATAAATTAATGCCATGCATAAAGCACCCTTCTTTATTGCGTTTCGTGCCACTCACATTTGTCCTCTTTTTATATATATTGCAGCGTTTTTACGACTCGCGAATTATTTGCCAAACATGAAATTTCATACTTTACTTTTTACTAAAAATGTATCTAAACATACATATAGGTACTATGCGAGTTTTTGTTTCCATTTACAATTTTAGCAACATGTTTATGGAAGTCGTAAATTAGTCTGCTAAATTTTAATTTATTTTTTTAAGGGATGAAGACTAGTAAAATTATGTTTGCCTTATGGTGCAAAAAATATGTTACTTTACTTCGTCGTAAATGCTATTCTTAAGTAATATTGTTTTGTACGCTGTAGTAGTGGAGTATTTGTGGTTTGGTTTAGTCCCTTAATTCCTAAAAACATTTTGTGACGAAACGCTTATGTTGCCTTCCGTCGGGTTAGCCTCTAGACACGAGTTTTCCACAAAGTAGACTGTCGAGGAAGAATAAGCGTAGATTCGATAACAATCGCTAAATTAGTTTATTACGACAAAACAGCGGCCAATAATTTCGTTGTTACATTTTAGGGTGGTATTGTATTACAAAGGTAAATTGGTACTTCTGGCAAAATTGAGAAATTATCAGCGTTGGTAAAATGGTCGGAACATTCGTACGATAAAATCACAGAGCGAGTGTACAGGGTGTACTTATTTGGTTGTTCTTATGGGAGATCTTGAAATCTTGAAAACTTTAACTGCAAGAAAAAAACAAATGAGACATTAAAATTTTTAAAATTCTCTTTGATTTTTTTTATGATTACTAAAAATTTTTATGGATATTATCAAACTTTATCAAACTTTGATCGTCATTCATCTATTTTTGAAAGCAAAACCATTCTTATGACAGTTTTTTGTGTAGAATTTTCGACTAAAATAAAAATTTTGTTTTAATTGTAAAGAACGCGAGAAAAAAATAAAAGTTATTTTTTTAAACCAAAATGATAAATATGAATTTTCTTACTGAAGCAGACTAAAAATGACTTTTTTATTTATGTTATAATATTTATTTTCTGCATCCAAATCCAAAGAATAATAACAAGGCTTTTCATACAATGATACATATTAAACAAATCTTTTTAATATTTATTAACATATTTTCAAGTCAATGATTCTTTTTGGCAAAGGAAAAACAAAATATTTTTTTAGTTTAACAAAACTAATGATAACATTTTTAAAGTTTTTCACATCAATCTAGTCTTTTTTTTCAATTAAAATTAAATCAAAATGGTACATTCAGTATTCTATAAACTTTATATAAAAAAAAATTCAATAAAGACGGTTATCACATCAGCATCTATTTCTAGACAAAGTGTTTCCTAATTTTCCTAGGTAAATTTTGTTCAAAAATTGTATTATTATCAAAAATTTGGTTTATTTTTCTGTCCAATTTTGCTCAACAGTAATTTTACATGCTTAAAACAGTAGTAATGTTCATTGTCCATTCAAATAATATTGTACAACATCTTCGGCATTGTTAGCCTATTTGTTAGGTAAGATTTTGCTGGTTTTTCTTTATTTTATTTTTTTTAATTGACTGCGGATTGTGTGTTGTTACCTTCTATAATTTGACTGGATTTTTACATTTATATGACTCATAGTCCTTCAGACTAATTGTAACGATGTTTTTTCGTCCTGATGAAGGTCTGCGTTTTGCGAGCGAAACGTTGGCTTTGAATAAATGATCCAGTAACACCACTGTACCTTTTTGAGCTTGCTATTCTACAAGCCAATCACCTTTATTTAACAAAATCATCAAGCATTAACCACTTCACTCGTATATGTCCTTAAAGAAATTTTTTTATTTGAAACCGCAAAAAAGGGAATTATGGTGATCAATTAGACAGTATGGTCATTATTATGTTTACACTTGTAGTGTTCAACATACTTGTAGAGACAACCGAAATTTCATCTACACTAGAGAGCAGACTTAGAATTACTTCTAGTAATTGTACAAAGAATATGAGAGAAAATTACCGGACGAATGACAGTTTCGTCTATGAAAGCACAAATAACAATAATTTTAAGAAACTAGAAAACTTTATTTAATTAAATTTAACATTTACTTATAAATTGCAAATAAATAACCACAAAGAAATGAGAAAAAAAAATGTTTCCCGTCGCCTTCACATCAACAAGCCAATGGCATTCAAAATTGGAAACAAGAATGCTTTGTAAAAATGCTCGATATGTAACATTTTCAAGTGTATTTTTATATTAAAAAGTAGATTTTTTTACAGTCACGAAGAAATTCTACCGCAATAGTAATAATGCTGGCGGAAAACAAGGGAGCGGCGGAAAAAGAGCGTATAAGCGCAATGTAAATAGGAAAAAGAGGGAAAACGGCTGGAGGCAGTGTTGGGAGAGAAACCATTTCCAGACTCGCAAATTTATAACGGCTATTTATTTCACGGAGTAGATTACATGCATATAAACGTTGCAGGGTGGAGACCAGTTATGTGTTTGTGTGCTCCACTGAAACACTACTGACTACACACACCTACACATGCACACTGGATAGCCGTACATAAAGGACTGGCAGGATAGCGCTCGCTATAGTCGCTGTGGAAGGAAAACAGGGCTCTGACTCCTTTTCTGCTGTAGCTGATGCTCGTTTATTGTAAATTTCAGCCGTTCCCCGACCTTTTTTCACCCTCAGACATGTTTTTACCTTCGAAGACGATGATAAATTTATTAACAATTTTTCCTCCCACTTAATTATTTATAAAACTTAACTAATTGTATACACTTTATAAAAGAAGCAAAATTTGGTATCATTTTGCTGAACAAATTTAGAAAAAAAGGAGAATTTTATATAAAAACAAACTTTGGTAACACCCACAATTACAATTAATTGTCCAGTACATGTATAAACGAGCATAAAAGGGCATTAACGAGCCGTAAAGTGATTGATAGGGAATGATAGGAATATATTAATTGGTGCAATCGTGCGATACATTGATCGAGGTTAATAGAAGCGATAACAGATGCGGTTGCAATAATGAAGCGACCGTCCGGCGAACATGGGGACAATGAATAAACGCACACTAAATGACTACTCTATAGTACAGTTATACGTGGTGCGTTAAATGGTGCGTTTTGTGATAGAAACCAGATAAACCACCCCCCCATTGCATTTAATAACACGCGTTCGCTTACAATTGACGCTGCTTAAGCTGTGCAATGTCAGTCGGTCGCCGGCCAATTTATCCGGCAATAAATAAAAGTGTTCCGGCGCTCACTTTCTCTCGCTCTCTTATTTCCTTGTTCGCTTGCTTCGTAGGTTCCAGTAGGTACGTACTACATGAGTTGATTTATTCACGCCCCCGTGATTATTTTTTAAATTCGACTCTAGGTGTGGGTGCTGGCTGGCTGCATAATAAAACAAGTCGGGCGACGCGGCGCCTCTCTATCCTGTCCTCCTCTGACTTTTGCCGAAGCCGAAGTCGAGCAACAACGAGACTTCCCTCTGATTTCCCAAAGGCTGTATAAAGTTCGATTTAAAAAGGTATTGAGATTCGGTGTCACTTTGCTCTATCTCTCTTCGAAACTCGGGCGAGACTTCAAAATGTATGTGTATTTACTGGAAGCAGTGCAGGGGGATATTGGCTGCGGAGTAAATATCGAGAGATGGTCGCCAATTTCACCTCTCTCGCCTCGCAAAACGCACGCAAACTTATTTATTATTCATCAGTGGCACTTACCCTAAAAACACCAGCCAGTCTTCGATTTTCCTACTTTTTCCTCCTTTACCTGTTTTCCTATGAATTTACAAAACTATTCTTTTGTTATTGCCTGATTTGCTTTTCCGTTTCTCTGCACAACAAATTCACTTTGAACTTTCATGTTTGGTTTTTGTTTTTGTTGTTGTTACAAATTAAATGTTTCAAACGTCAATTTAGAGAAGTAAATTTCGAACAACTTTTGGTATTCAATAATAGTACCAATCGTTCTAATTCTTATGTTACCGGCGGTTTGAACAAAAAAATTGTAAAAACACTGTATAATTTTATTCTCTTTATAGGTGGAATACAGGGTGGCCAAGTTGAAAACTTTAGAAAACGGTCAATTATTTCTAAATTCTAAATGGTAACAAATTTGTCTTATAGGTATATAAAAACATTGATACAAAAAACATTCTCTGTAATATTCGGAAAATAAAATCAACAAAAGAAAATGATCATCAAATGTAAAAAATAGTCACTTTCTTAACCCGTATATAAGACATATCTGATTTTTGCAAATGAATATAAATAAGTAAGCCGGGACCGTGGCTCAGTGGTTCGAGCTCCGAACTTCGGATCGAGCAACATGGGTTCGAATCCCACGGCCGGCAAGATATGGGTAGTGGTGTTTGGGTAGGCATCCCCATCACCATGGCAGAGGGACCTTCGGGTCGATAGCCTCCCTGTGCTCAAAGCACAGAAAAATACAAATACTACTATTAAGCGCAAATACTAAATCAAGTGATTACGTTATTCAATGCCCGAGCATTTTATCCTTTGAAGGGTTTTTCGATGTATTTGAAACCATTAACTAAGAAGGCTGTGTCATAATATTATACACTGTAAATAATTTCGATTTATTCGCTCATGAAATATTAATAATAATAATAGGTATTGTTAAATAACAACGGCGAAGAAAAGTCCAGATATTCCAAATAGGTTGACTTGTCAAACAGTAATTTAAACGAATTAGCGTAGGACACTTGTTTTTCCAACATTCAGAAATAATTAAACTTTTCAACTAATAACAGTTTCATACATACACATACATACATACATATATTGTAAGAACTTAATCGTACGCTACAAGTAACTTACAACACAGTTAGCCAACAATTCTATATTTGTACCGGGAGCAGCAGAAAGTTCACAGACAGCAATAAAAAATCCATTTTCTGGTTGAAACAGAGTACGCTTCACAAACTGGCGAGCGAATCTCTGAATGTTATTACATGCACAAAGCTAATTTTCGTAGCCATGTCATTGCCTTTTTTTATAAGACGACCGTACGTTCTAAAATTGGAAAACCGAATATTTCAAATATGTGCCTGCAAGTAACGGCAATAATCATTGCAGATCAGCATTATTTTAATAACCGAACAGGGTGTAGAGCCTCTTTACCTACCTTCCTTCCTAGTTCTTCACCATTGTACATACATAATTAACGAGCTGTTACTCTTCCGCGCCCTTCCTTGCCGGGCCGGATCAATTGCAAAGCGCGCGGCGGACTTTTGTTTTTGCAAAGAACCACGGCAAATTCGCAATTTCCAAGAAACTGCTAACGGTTTTATTCCTTCATCAACTAATTTATCCAGAATTAAGCATGCCTATATCGGATAGCCACTTTCGTTCTTCCATAATTACTACTGTAATATTTTTATATATTCACGAGCACTCTGAAACCATTTGTATATCAATAAATGATCTTTTTTCATGAACATGAGCTCAATTTTTTGATTTGTCATTGAACAATAGCTTCGTTCATTATTGATCGATTACCGGTCTTAATGGTTCGGAAAATGGGTAGACTGTTATTTGTGTTGGCGCACAAATGGCAATGTACATTTTTGTATTTTTAATGTCTTCCCAGACATTAATCGGTTTTATAAAAATTTCCCCGGCGATTGATCTTATCCATCGATTGGCTTTTATTTTTAAAGTAACTTAAATCACAATAGAATATTAAATAGTATGCATTTTTTTATAAATTATAAAGCTAAAAATAAAATCAATAGAAAAATAAAAAATCTCTCCTGTCAGTGTCGATTTTCGGAATTTGTCACGGCGAAAAGTCAATTGAAATTCGCATTTAACACTGACAGTAAAATAACGATCCAAATGCTGCAGATCGTCGAAAAAGTGGTGGACTTCACCGTCGACTGGCCGTTAATACTGTTACTTTCCAAGTCCGGTATCGATGGAACTAAAACATTTGAAATTAATCAATGACGCATGCAATTTTTTGGTGAGAACCAGCGCACATTGGACGTCGATATTCCACGGTTTCGTAGGCAAAATTTTCATCGTTGTCTTCGGTTGCAAGATTGGCCGCTTAGTGGAAGGAACACGTTCTATGCAAGAATACAAACCCTGTTTCACCAGTTTCATACCGAACTGGAAAGGATTGATGTTGCGTTGGCAATGCTCGCCAGCTTCTTTGATATAAATGTCTTTCTTATTGGAGATTATCGAGCCGACGAAACATTCGTACGTCGTGGCGGCCACGTCGTGTCGTAGGGTGTAAGTATAGAGAAGATCCCCGTCCCTCCAATGTCCCAAACATTTGTAATCGCGCTCCTCATAAATTTCGTTCGTTTCGCAGTCGGACACCTGGTAATGCATTAGTTCAGGTGCGCTGCAATCGGACCATAATTTCGCGCACAAGTCGTTGGTGTCGGGAATCATGCCGGAGTATTCGCCGGAAATCGGACAGGCCAACTGAACGGTTGGATCAACTCCTATTTGAAGAGGAGAGCAAAGAAACAAAAATTTCAGGAT
Organism: Holobus sp. GC000080; assembly: GCA_030556065.1. Lineage (NCBI taxonomy): Eukaryota > Metazoa > Arthropoda > Insecta > Coleoptera > Staphylinidae > Holobus > Holobus sp. GC000080. Next base: position 8,308 of record JASKGO010001074.1, read on the forward strand.
TAATCTAGCGTAAAACAAGTACTTACGTCCTTGTGTAATCCAAGCGTCTTCGGGGAAATTCGAGTCAGCGCACAAATCGAAAACGTTGTTGTCCGCACTGAAGTTGGCACCCAGTTGGAATTCCAGAATATTGTTGCTGCGTTTCTTGATGCGCATGCAATTATATAGTTCCTCATCGCTAAAATGAAACTCATCAGATGAAAAAAGCGCGAAACAAAAGAAGCCATTATCGCGACTAACCACTGTGTTCTGCTGAAAATTGCGTACTTATCGCTGGATTCCATCATAGCCACACACTTGATTGTGTACGTTTTGAATGAGGAGTGGTCCTTATAGACGATGGTGTTATCTTCGACCCGGACATGCTCCCATTGTCCTCTCATCCATTCCGGGAAACTAAATTAACATTACAATAAGTTTGGGTGGAAATTTTGACGAGGACCCAATACCTGCACGAACTATATAGGACATCGGGCGGCCAGGCCGTATCTGGTACCAAGCGCAAAACGAGACTCTCGAAGCCGTGTGTGGAATTATGCAAGTCGCCGGTGCACGTGGAATCCCTACTAATTGCAATATTTACTGTGCCGCTCACCGGATCCTTTTTGTACAACTGGAACGAGCAACAAAGGGTTACATTTGAATAATCAACCAGTTTAGAATTGGTGTACGTACAGCACATCTATACTGGCGCTTTTTGGGGTTTCTGTTATCGGCCAAAGCCAAGAACCGTTGACCATGGGGACCTTCCCAATGACCAAGGCAATCATACTGTAAATCTAAGCAAAGCAAAATTTTTAAGTCCCGCAATTCCAATGCAGATGCTTCAAGTAGTTACCTAAACTTCGAAAGGAACACTGGCGAAAGCGCAGGATAAAACTGGATCCAGACGGACAGGAGTCCAAGGTGGAATCGTATCCTGAACATTCTCGATGACCTCCGCCATCGTTCAGTCTATAAGAAAAGGAGTAGCGTCCGTCGATTGGACAGTACTCGCTCCTGGTGAGAACACCTTCGGCATCTCTCATTTCTGTACGAAGAAAACATATTTAGGAAAAATCAAAAGAGAACGATTTAAATCCTTACTGAAAAGTAAGATTTCGGACGCTGAACGCGTCCTGAGCGACTCCTCCGATGGACAACTAGCCTCGGCCAAGTCCTCGCTGGTGAAGCACTTGGAAATTGTCTCTTTGGTGGAGGAAAACAGTTGCAGGACATTTTTCGACAACAGCCGCAGGTGCAGACACCGAATGCAGCTATTTCCGGCTAAACTGAAGACATCGACAGAGTTAGAGTTATTCGAAACCGAAAAGCAGAACGCTTCATTGAAATCTCGTAAGAGGCTAGACCGCCAGAGTAAATGAAGTTTAGAAAGAAGATAAGAAGAGATATTTTTGGAAACTCTTGCACGCCGCTTACTCTATAACAAAAATAAAGTTGTTCCCGATGCGCCGGTGGCAGTGGCCCCATATGGGAATGCTGGTGGCGGTGACGTTGACCACCGCGTACTGCACGTTGTTACCCTCGCTGACCGTGCTCTGCATCGCGAACTCTCCCTGGTACTCTTGGGGAAAGTAGCAAGTGGCCAGGGAATGCCTCACTGAAACAATAATGGGTCATGCAAGGACGTGATTTTCAGTGGAACGCCGCACGGTCGGGTCATGGGAATTGTTTCCGAGTAGGAAAAAAAATTTCTAATAAGTTTTTACTCCGCATACATCGCTTGGCTGCTCTTCCGAATACATAAAACTATATGATTTAACGTGACGTACTAAAGAGACGGCAACACAAGTTTTCCTGTTTGTTTTCGTTGATGCGCGTCAAAGTTCAAACACTCACCACCACCGTATACCGTTTAATCGTTCTAATTTTTACATTGTTCTTCCGTTTATAGCGCTTAAGCGTGTACTTAATTTACCGCGATTGACCGAAAACACTTGTGGGTACTTGTAAGTCGAACGCTCCATTAGTGGAAACGACGAAAAAGAATGAAAAAAAAAGAAAGAAACAAGAAGACATGAGAAACATTCGTCGATGATGATGATGGGATCATAAAATCTGAACTGAAGCATGACATTAGAAATATTTTTGTTTGGTGGCCGTTTCCGATTAGTTTACTTTTTTCATTAACGATCGCCGCCGCTGCCGCGCTCTCACTCGGTATATTTTAATACGATGAGAAAACATTGAAGCTGACGCCATCAAAGCACATCGAAAATAAAACAAGGGTGAGTTTTTTTCCTCTGGCCTTTTCAGAGGCCGTTAATCAATTCTATCAGTGTCCCATTCGAACCTGTTTACACTCCATTAACTGCATGCTTGGGAAACATTTTCATCGTAATTATACTTTGTTCGGTTCGTTCAATTAATTCGTAGGATGAAAAAGTAATTGATTAGCGTTCTCATGCATACATACGTCAGATACTTGCCTACACAGACACGGCAAACGCAAACGCCACTAATGAAAGAAATTACAATTCCGTTTGCGCTTACGCGAGCCGTGGATTTCGGTAAGTCTATCTAATGCGTAATTATTAAGAACAAAATATTTTAACGATCCATTATATTAGCCGGGTCGTTAATAATTCGTGCGAACGTACCGATTATGTGTTCCTTTTTAATTAAACTGAAGCGCAGCGAACCGACTGTTATTAGATCGAATTGGAAACTTTTATAGGATTTCTTAAGATGGGCGCGCATGCAGTAACTGTTCGTCGATAGAAGGTACACTTGCGTTACGCGGGTATGCTGTGTACGTACTTCCTAAGTGTAGAAGAAAAGAAAATCCGTATGGAAAATCTACATATTATCTAAAGTCTAAACCTGTAACTACACTACATAGGATATTTATTCATGGTTGGATGAGTAGGTACGGTCCATGGAGAAAAAGTCAAAGACCGCTTTTTCAAATTATGCTTATTACTGCTTCGTTATAATTATAACAATAATTATGAATGCCCCAACCGACAATAGCGGATTTGCTGATTTATTACATTGTTTATGCAACAGATTAAAGGGACGTCGTTGCAGAATCGATGACAATTGAAGCTTTCATACGCGCCCATAAGATGAGAACAATCGCCGCGATGGCGATGCTTAATCACGGACCATGAATAATTGTTTCTTTGATCGTAATCGCATTAAATGCGTTAGAACACATTTTTTTATGATTGTTCAACGCAGTTATTATATTGCATGGTGGCTCTGGGTTTGTTGGAAACAAATGTTCCCAAAGAGATACGGAAAAAAAGTTTGCTTGTAAGTTGTAACATCTATATGAAGGATTCTCGGATTTCGTGTCTAATTGAAGCGAAGAATTGAAGATTGCGTGTTACAGAACTAACAATTCCAATTAATAATTGTGCCAACTCTGATTACTGCAATTAATTTTACTTATATAATACGAAGGAGAGTAACTACGCTGATAAAGTAAAAAGTATCGACGGAGACATTTAGAGAGTAAGCATTAAACCGGATATTGTAATAGAATACCTCGAGAGGATCCCAGTAACTCAATATTGACGCGCAAAAGGGAAAAAAATCCGAAGGATGGCAAATAATTTTTGCACCGATATTGTGGTCGGTACCGACAGTAACTCCTTTTTGTTTTATATTTGATCAAGCGCAAAAAGACATCTGTCGTGTTTGATTTCAAATATGGTTACGTTGTTTTATGCATTCCGTTATGGTAGTGATTCCTTTAATTTCCGGCATAACCGTATTGCATCAAAAAATGTCTTTTGTTGAAACATATGTAATCAAGTACCCATATGTATTCGAAAACGAACGCTTGTAATTTTGCGAAAATCCGTTGGGCCATCAGCATACCTTCTCTTTTTACAGAGCATACCTTCT
>JASKGO010001075.1:0-17402 GCA_030556065.1 Holobus sp. GC000080
AGCGAAAAGTATCCACCCGGAATAACATGAAAACTACTCATTTTAAGAAAAATCCCTGAGACACGTCAATTTTTGTTGTTAGGGGGACATCTTTTGGAATATTTCGTTATGGCGTATCGGTCACCCCCTGCCCCCCACGGCCCCAGACTTAAAAATCTTAACTGGGGGGGTTGAGTGACCCCTCATTTTAAAGAGAATATTTTTTTCAATATAATAGTGAAAAGCGCATTTAAATCGATTCAATTGTTTTGTTGTAATTAATTAATGAAATTGATACAAATTGCCTATTTCCCCTTGTTTTTAGATCACAATAATAAATTATTGAAATTGAAATTTGTATCAATTTCATTAATTAATTACAACAAAACTATGGAATCGATTTAAATGCGGTTTTCAATACAATATTGATTGTAGTTATTAATAAGAGGTCACTTGACCCCCCATACCATTTAAGATTTTTAAGTCGGGGGTCGTGGGGGGCAGGTGGTGACTGTTACACCACAACGAAATATTCCAAAAGATGTCCCCCTAACAAAAAAAATTGACGTGTCTCAGGGATTTTTCTTAAAATGAGTAGTTTTCATGTTATTCCGGGTGGATACTTTTCGCTGGGACACCTTGTATACTTTTATACCAAATTTGCTATAAATTACTTTGTAAATAAAGAAATGGCAGGGGTGGTAGTAAAACTTGTGTCACCCTATATATATTAAAAATAGGAAGCGAATGTTTTTAATTAATTTTGGTACATTTCATTAAAAAAGGATCTTTAGTTGTAAAAAAAAAAGTTGCCACACCCTGTATATTACTACTTTTAGCTTTTTAACTATATTATGTAGTAATGTACAGTCCAAGAAGTAGAGTTGGTTGATCGTGCGTTCGTTCGAATGGGTCGAATGGGGCAGCTAGTAGCGAGCGGCAGTAGAATATTTTTCCGGCGAATAATTTATGAACGCCTATAGTGCATATAATTACGTAATTTTGTTCGAGCGCGCCGCCGATCGATCCACAAACAATTTATAACAAATAATCCATCCACTTTCTAAATAAGCGAATACGCGATAATGTATTCATTATATTTCTTGCGGTAGCCAAAAAGTATAACCAGTCAAAAATAACTTACTTTTCTATGGGAATTTTCAAAAAATAAAAACGAACAACAGAAGAAAGAAATATAGAAATAATAAATTGATTATAACAAATTAAACTGAGTTTTTAATTATTCAAAACTGCTGAATTATTCAGGAATCATCGGAACGTTTGCGTCTCTCTTATTGCGTGCGTAATAAATATTTAAAAAGTCTTCCGTAGTGCCATTGTCCTCCATGGAGTGATATAAGAAAAGTCTTTTTGTTTTTCAAGTAAACTACTAAGGCGACTGACTAACAAGGCATAAAAAATCAATACTTTTGTATTATTTTTTCTCTTTTTACTCCTTACACCAACAGGGGTTTGCCACAATTAACTTGGCATTTGATATTTAAATTATATTTATAAATGCGCTTATAGAAAAAAAAAAAATATCACGCGCAAAATAATGTCTTAGCGAAAGAAATATTATTGTGCGTGCACATCAAATATGTTAAGGTTAACCCCGATGATAAATATCGCAAGAAAATAATTTATTACTAACTAATATTAACGGTAGCAGCAGCAACAACAGCAGCAGGAAAACAGTTTTTAAAAATAATTCTCAAAAAAAAAAAGCAATTGAATGTTCTCTCAAATCAGTTTTTTTTTTATCCAACGCCCACTCATTACATTCCTTTGTTTTTTCAATTGTTTGAATTAAAATAGTAAAATAAATCTAAAAAAAAATATATTAACCTTACCTAAAGGGCCGTTTTGGTGTAGTAAATTAAAAGTTTATCAGGACCGGAACTCCTATAAACCTTATTTTGCCTTCCTCGAAGAACAAAGACGAATTGCACTTCAAAAACAACACTGGTCCAAATAATCACTAATCAATCACACAAATTGCACCTTTTCACTAAGAAAAAAAAATTCCTCCCTCTGTCTTCTATTCCTTTTTATATACGTTCCAAAAAGCACTGAACTGAAATTCTCCAAATCTGATGCCGCTATTAAAATGCGGTAGGATTCTGTCTCTCTGTTCGATGAATTTTGTGTGTGCGAAAGCTCGCGGCGTTTGCGTCCAACTGTTTCTGGCACCTAGCAGCGGCGGCAGCAGCAGGATAACGCACACACAATCGACACGACACGGGAAAACTCCAATTTTCCCATGAAAAGCTATATTCGCGCGACACCTATTGTGCGGTTTCCACTTACAACAAACAATTTATTTGGCAACAATTAGAAAATAACAAAAATGTAAGTGAAAAAATATGGCAAACAACAAAAGTAACTTTTCCTTAGTACTTACTACTACAGAATAATTAACAGTAATTTAACAGGTAACCTTGTTTGCATTATCACGTATCAGCAGCCTTTGAAAAGTGGGCGCGCCAGTGGCATTTTTCAAATCGTGGTACACCTGGCGACTTTGTGCGTCCTTCTTCAGTTCCAACAAAATGGGTGATGTCTAAAAATAATTATAAATTAATTTTTCCTTTTTTTTGAGTTTCTCCATGCATAGAGGTTATCCCTTTTCAACTGAAAACCATTTGGAAAAGGGATAACTAACTTAACTATGAAAATTTTAAAATAGCTTAAAATGCAAAGCCCTACATTCAAATACAAAAAAAAATTATTTAGATTTCGATGGTAAACAGACATTAAAATAAACAAACAAAAAAAAAAGCACTTACTTGAAATAAACTTTGAGATCCTATGATATACAAAGCGTATCTGGCCCTTGTAAGCGCCACATTCAGTCTATTGTGGTCATTAAGGAACGAATTACTGAGATTCCGTACGCACGAAACAATAATTATGTCTTTTTCCTTTCCCTGGAAACCATCCACAGTATTGCAACAAATCGAAAGGTTTTCGTTTAAACTAAAAATACGAAAGAAAAAATTGTTTTAAAACAATTTACATGTTGAAGAGTAAACAAGAACAAAAAAAACCTTTGGATTTTCAGCAATTTCTCATTAACAGCATTCCTCTGGTCGACATACGGTGTAATTATTCCAATACTGAACTTCCTTCTAGTTTTCCCCTTTAGGATAGCAATGATAGCAAGTAACATTTCGTATACTGTATCTATTTCGTCGAGGTTCTTGTAATCGTTGATTTTCTGGCTGAATTCCAGTGCGAATATCGCATAAGGCTTCAAATGAGTCAAATCGACACGATCGAGTGGCATGTTCAATACGGTGCCGTTGTAGAAGGTTTTATTGGGGAACTGACTGATTTCCGGTAGCATTCTGTATTGTCTTGTCAAACTTCTAATGGGGTTTTTAGTGGGGTTCTTTTCCAAAGAGTATTTCATTCGCGCGAATAGTGATCGGTGGCATTCTAACTCTTTAGGAATCTAAAATTAACCAAAATCGAACTGTGTGAAATAAAATAAAAATATTACATTAAATTTTGTTGAGTTTAGAAAGAAATTTTTTGAGGGTGTGACCGGAGAAAAAAAAATCAAAAACTTTAATAAAATTGTAGTTGACTGTGGGGACTAGAGGGGTACTATTATTTGATTTCATGCTACAAATTAATTAATTTAAATTGTCATTAAAATATCTGTAACTGGAAAAATATGTAACAACCATCAGCAAAATTAGAGAAAAAAAAAACATTTTTCGGGCAAATTAAATATATAAATTGAAAATACATTTTCCTATTAATTTGTAAGCTTAAAATAATTCAAGCAACACGTGTGAGTTGGCTTCCCAAAAATTCTCTTCTAAACCTTAAATAAAACAGCTTGAAAATTTATTGAAGAGCCCATTAAAATATTTTTAACTTTTGGTCGTGCCAGGAAATAAAGTTATTAAAACTTTAATCAGAGAACATATTAAAATAAAAAAATTATAAAGAATAAAAATACCCATTGAGTAACTGACTCCTAGTTATTAGGTTTGAAGCCTCTCAATAAGTTATACCGTGCGAATGGTGCGATGATGATAAAAGTAGTACCCCCCCCCCTTCTTATTTATTTAAAAGCTAGGCAAGCCAAGTTCAAATTTTAGCCCTCCCCCACCAAGTGGGGGCCCATAGGGTGGGATTTGAAAAAAAAAGACTTATGGCGCAAAAACTATTTTCTTACTACATTTGTATTAATAACTTACTGCAAATAGTCAATTGTGTGTGGTATGCTGTTATTTATACACATAGTCTAGGGGGGGGGGGATTATTTAAACCCATTCATGGCCACCTAGAATGAGATTTAAAAATTTAATTTTTTACACTTCCAAAATTCAAAATTAACTAAACGCCCGTTTTTGAACTCAGAATTGACCCTAGAAAGTAGAATCAAAATAAAAAGTGAAAAAAATGGATAGGTGCCATTTAAAAATCAAAAGTTAGGCTCGTTTCCGGTAAAACCGTAAGTGCTAAAAAACTAAAATTTACACCAACCAATCGTAAATGACGTCTTATATTAATATACCAACTTTTATAAAAATCGGCAGGGGTGGCCCAAAAATCGTTTTCACCCGGTATACGAGTAGAGAACCGAAAAAGCTAACTATTTTTTTTTACCAAAGAAACAAAATTTTCTCACGTCATTTCTGGTATACAAATTATCTGCACTTTTACTTTTAAAGAATTGGTATTCCTTGTTCACATTAGTATAAAAAAGTTTAAAAAAAAATGTAGGGGGTGGTTTCCATTTAAATAAATGATGTGAGTAGCAACTTCCAGTATAACCGGAAATAGCATTAAGTTAAAAAAGTTTCCCCTGGAATGAAGCATTTGTTTAAACTAGGCATGGAAAATAAAATAAAAATTCCAATGGTTCTCCATATACCGGGTGACATCGATTTTATGGCCACCCCTGCCAATTATTTATTAATCAACCGATTTTTACAAAAATTGGTTCACTTATACAGGGTATTCCAAGCTGAGTGGCCAATTAAATTATTATGGAAACTTGAAATTTCGAAGTTCTGAAACTTCGCATGATCCACTTATAGTAAATGATCTACATTATTCATTATTGACGTATTCGTACAACTTCCGGTTATACCCGAAGCAGCCATCAATATTAATACAAAAAACATAGGTACACACATCTTGAAAGAGCATACAAAAAAAATTATGAAGTTATCATCAAAAACGAGGAAGTTATGATTATTTTCTCATGACACCAATTTTTGCAAAAATATCCGGAAATGAATTATAGCCGGAAAAGTTGGCATGATACATAGAAGCTCCTTTTACAAAATCGTCTTTATTTTCACAAAGGAATTAAAATATGAAATAAAAATTGGGGTGTTCAATTTGAAATAACGAAGTTGATGGGTACTTCCGGTATAACCGGAAGTTGTGCGAGTACGCCAATACAATAATAATGTAGATCATTTCCTATAAATGGATCATGCGAAGTTTCAGAACTTTGCAATTTTAAGTTTCCATAATAATTTTATAGGCCACTCAACTTGGAATACCCTGTATAAGACGTCATTTTCGCCAAGTGGCATAAGTTTTAGTTTTTTGTCTCTTCCGGTTTTACCGGAAGTGGCCTTAACTTTTGTTTTTTTAACGGCTACCCCATATTTTTCACTTTTTTGGATTCAAGGGTTAATTCAGAGTTCAAAAATGTGCATTTTGATAATTTTTAATTTATGAAGTGGTCAAAAATATTTTTTTTAAATTTCATCTCAAGTGGCCATGAATAGGTTTAAGCTTTAAATTGTTCCCAGCCTCCATGTAGATAGACTATGCGTAAAAATGACCGCATACCACTAATGCCAATTTGCAGTAACCAAGTTTTGGGTCATAATTCTTTTTTTTTTCAAATGGCACCACTATGGACCACCTGGACTTTTACGTAGTTCTTTTATTTTTGATAATTTATTTCAAGAAAACTATTTTCCATAGAAAAAAGTAGTAATTGTTCCTGATTGATATTTTTATGTACAATCTAAAAAAAAGCTTAGGTTTTTTTAAATGGAAACCATAGTTAGCTATGGGCTTATCAAATTGTATATTTATTTCTGATTTTATCTCAAAATTCAAGCAGAGCTATGAAAATTTTGAAAAGTTTTTTTGGATTGTATTTAAAAATATCTATTAAGACAATTATTACTTTGATTCTATGTCAAATAGTTTTCTTGGAATAAATTATCAAGGAAATCGACGATTTTCAGGATAATTCAGGAACCAGGGGACAAATCAGATTTTTCTAAAAGGATATCAGTTGATCGTAACATTCTGCCCATTTGCCCAATCTCTATCTTCAGAACTGTAGAAGTTACCCATATACGGGTTGAGAAAATGGCCACCAAGTATATTTTAATTTTATACTAGTTTGGTTATTGCAAAATTTTGACATAAAACAAGAATTCCTGGCTTTCGCCCATAAGTGTAATATATCAAATGAACGAATATTTTAACGACTACAAATATAAATTGTAAAAAGTATGATTCCATTAGAAAAAAACTTTGTATTATAACTTTTTTGTATCGAACACAATTAAAAATACTGTCGAAACCATTATTTAGCATTTTTAAAATAAATATATTTTGCAAGAAATTAAAAAGAACTTACCATAGTTGAAACAGCAGGTAATTGATTAGTATCGCCGACCAAAATGCATTTCTCCACTTTCATATTTAAAGGTATTAAAGTTTCAGGTTCCGTTGCTTGGGTAGCTTCATCGATTATACAAAATTTGATATTTCCATCACTAAAATTAATAATTTCAATTAAAAAAGAAGTTTAAGAAAATTTAGCATTTTTCAACTTACAATTTACTAGCAAAAAGTTTATGACAACTGCCAATCGTACTGCAAATTATTGTAGCTGATTGCAAAACCCTTAATTCTGTTAGTTTTCTTTTGACGGCGTATTGTGATGGCATACAGTTATAAATATAATTTTCGTATTTCTTCAATGCATTTTTAAGTCTTGTTTCATCTTGTGCTCCTTAAAATATTTTTTTTTTTTTCTATAATGCATCAAAGTAGAACAAAACTTTAAATTTACAAACCTTTATACATTATAGATTTTAAGTCTTTAATTTCTTTATCCAGCAGGTCATAATCGTTCCGCAATTCAGGATGCTCAACGAACAAATCCAACTTGAGATTCCGTTTAACCAATTCATCCAAACTGAATGGTGCCGCCTTAGCAGAAATACTGCCAATGTGTCCGATGCGCACCACCCTTAAACACTTTTGTTTTTCCTTAGGAAGAGCCCTTTTAAATTCATAGCCTATATTGCAGACCAAATTATCAATGGCAACATTCGAAGGAGCCAATAATAAAATTGTGTCTTTCGGATTACTGTAGAGCGTTTGCAAAATAATATTAATTATTACAAACGATTTTCCAGTACCCGGAGGACCGTCAATTAAAAATAGGCCAGTTTTTGGTCCTTTGAAGAAAGCACAAGCATCAGATACAATTTGATGTTGTACTTCATTTAACTTGTACTAAAAATTAATTCAAAATAATTAAATAAATAAAATTTAAAAATACTGGAAATATTAAATCGAAAAAAAAATGGAAACTTTCACTTACAAATTTCATAGGAATTAAATCAACAAGTGGTGCCTTTTCCACAAAGAACTCAGCCACATTGGGTTGGAGAAGTTGCTTTTCCAAAGGCCCGCCGCCAACCAAATCGATTGTTTTAAACAGTAGAAAATTGTTTAGACTCGCTTTAAAGTAACGTCCGTAGATAAGAAAATCCTTGTTAACTTTTACGTCGTTTCTAATTAGCAATAGAAATGTCTGTTTGTATTTCGGCGGTGTAGAACAATTTTTCGCAATGGTAACTAAAATAATTTTTATTTGTTATTTGCAGAAAAAAAAATGAATTAATTTACGGGGTGACACTGAAAAGTGGCCCACCCCTTTCATTTCTTTATTTACCTATCGAGTTTAATAAAATTTTCTCATTTATATAAGACAACATTTCGGATTGATTGACGTAAATTTCAATTTCTTAGCTCTTCCGGTTTCACCGGAAATGATCTCAACTTTTGATTTTTAAATAACAACCCCAACTTTTTTTTTCATTATTTTTTATTCCTTGGGTCATTTTTAGTCTAAAACGATGCTTTCCGTTAATTTTTATCTTTTTTAATCGCGAAAAATTGTTCTAGAAGGCAAATCACGCATGGCTTACTAAGAGCGTACTTAAACCTTCATTAGAGGCAATTTTAAAGTATTCAATTTAATTTTTAAATCAGCTGTTTTTTAATAAATGTGACTTATCTGAAATCATTCGATTCGTTGAAAAATGAAGAATTATAAAATCCCGCTGAACCGGGGTGGTGCCATTTAAAAAATTTGACTTATGGCGGAAAAACCATTATGGCGCCGATTCACGGCCTTCTAGAACCATTTTTGTAAATCCATTTTTCGCGACTAAAAAAGAAAAAAATTAATGGAAAGCATAGTTTTAGACTAAAAATTATCCTAGGAATCCGAAAAAGTGAAAAAAAAGTTGAGGTAGTCATTTAAAAATCAAAAATTGAGGTCATTTCCGGTGAAACCGGAAGGGCTAGAAAATTGAAATTTACTTCAATCAATCCGAAATGTTCTTATATAAATGAGCAAAATTTCAAAAAAATCGATTGGTAAATTTAGAAATGAAAGGGGTGAGCCACTTTTCAGTGTCACGTATTAATGAATTAACATTAATTAAATTGTCGCTTTTACAAACTTACTGTCAATACGATCAGTTATCTGTAAGGGGGTAATGTTGTTTGAGACGTTTAAACCGAACACTGTTTTCAAAACGTTGCTTCTGCCTAGCGCGTACTCAACTGTTATCACCACAATGTCATTTTCCCTGATAAATTTGCCTTGTTTGTAAACTTCTGGTTCCAAATAGGCTAAAATGAAATCGAATTAATTACTTAGTAGAAACAATGTTTGAACTCCGAGTCTTACTTAAGGTAACTACCCTATTGAATTAAAAATAAAAGTTACTAGTTAAGTCCAATAAAAAAGCCTACTTTTAACTAATTACATTTCATTCGATTTCATAACGAAAAAAAAAAACAGAAAAATTAAAAAAATCCAACTTACTATTGCAAATTAATTCAGTGTACTTTTTCTGTCGTCGAATTTCGCTTATTGCCGCTGCAAAAGTATTGCTTCCAAAACGATTACATTTTTGATCCGGCAGCTGATACTGCACCCTTTGGTAATCCCTATAAGCCTGTACCCATAGTTCCACCAGAAGAATTGAAGTGAATGTGTTTTTATAATATGTAAAATTCTCAAAAATATTGGGCAACCTAACCAGCGGTTTTTTTGTAATCTTCTCAGGAATCTTCCTTTTTTCTTTATATTCTTCAAACCAAGACCAATTCCAATGTAATATCGAAACGACAACATCTTCGAATTGCTCAATGATACTCCGATGTGAATTTATCATTTGAAAATTTGAATTTGATGTGTCTTTATAGACATTTGGACTAGGTCCTTCCACAAGATTAAATGTACTTTTTGGTACATTATCTCTTTCCGAATTTGAAACATTTAAAACAGGTGCATAAATTGGTGAACTTGAAGGTTTAACTGTGGCAAATTCCTTTGAATCTTTTTGAGTCTTTTTTGGAATTCTAAAAGTACTTTTTTGTTTTTTTTTATTATTAGGAATATTAGAGGAAGATCCCGGTATTGGATCCAATAAGAAGTCTCCTCTACCATTAGAAGTTTTTATTTTGGCAGTTCCATAACTTTTTTTAGGTCTGTTTAAATTATGTTCAAACTTTTCATTAGTACTTTTCGTTGCCAAATCTTTTAGTTTTTCCTTTCTGGCTAATTTGTACTGATCCGCTGCAACTTTTTCAGTATCTGAATTCGCAGTTTTAGAATTGTTAACTTTAGAAGTTTTTTTTGTATCACTGTGGGAAATTCTGCGCCTCTTTGGTGGAATTTCGTAAAATTGGGCACTTGATTTTTCAACTAAATTTTTCAAGGCATTTTCTTCAGACTTCATACCATCACCAATAGATTCAGTTTCTTTAACTTGTGCAGCAGCTTGGCTAATCACTGGATCATCTAAGATATTCAACAGTCCTTTCAATTCATCGGAATCATTGACTTCCTCGTCACTGATCAAATCTACAAAAGCCACTTCGTGAGCGCTATCAAATTGGTTCAATTCTTCCAATTCCTTCTTAATAAAATCAAAATTTTCCACATCATGCTCATAGCCTTCTTCAACATCGTCTTTTTGATCCTCATTTGCTTCATCTTTGATCTCTTCTTTGACGAAAAACTGAGAGCAAATGCGATCGTATTGATTGTCGTCATCATCATCATCAATGACTATTATGTGATCATTTTCGGAATATGCATTTTCCAATTCATTTTTATAATTCAATTCTTTCTCTTTGCTTTCATTTTTATCAGAATTTTCCAGCAAAGAAACTACTTCAGAACATTCTTTAACAGCCTTAGTAATTACTTTTAAATCAGATGCTAACTTATCATTACTTAAATTCTTATTGTTAGTTTCACCACTAACATTTCCAGCATCCAGTCTTCCCAAAGGACTACTCATAACATTATTAGATTTGTTCTTTAAAATAAAAATGTATAAAGGATGCTGGAATCTGTCTGGATAACCAGGCAGAGATTTGCAAATGGATATTCCAATTTCATCTCCATCATTTATAATGCAAGAATCACCATATTTCAATCTCTTGCAGTTGATATATGTCCCATTGGTGCTCTAAAACAATTAATTAATTTTCAATTTGAAATACTTTTTTTAACAACAAAAACAAAATTAATATTACCTTATCCATTATAAAAAGAGAATTGTTGTTATTGCCACTCATTTCAAATATGATGGCATGTTTTTTAGAGACTTGCACATTTAAACAGGGTATATTTGCCCCCAGGTCTCGACCAATAACAAATGGATGGTGGTCAATGAAATATACTTGTTTTGTTATTATATTTTCCAGTACCCACATGATTGGACTACTTAACAATTTTTACACTATTGTCAAAAATGATTTATTTAGAAACTGGTTTGTTTTATGAACTTAAACACTATAACTTGTACGGGAAAAAAAAAAGAGTTAAACTGTTGAATAAACATGAGGCAACTAACTTAGTGATCAACATAACCTAAACCTTTTGAAATTTTAGCGGTTTTTCTGGGTTTTTTTGCATTGCTTTTGTTTTGATTCGACGATTGATGGTAACCTTGGGCCTACTGATGATGTCAACTTGAAGCACCAACAGGTAATTGTTTTGATTTGTTTTGCTGTTTTCCTATTTCACCCCGAATTTCACTACTTTAGTTTAACGAGTTTTATATAGTAAATCACTCCTTTTGTATACTTTAAACAAAACTTTATTTTTAACAGGAAATTGCTCAACCACTTTTATGACTAATTATCCTAATTATGATAATCAAATCAAAGATAATTGTTCAAACTTCAAGACCAATTCAACTGTTTTTGTTTTCACGACAAACAAATCAAAAACCATCATAAACATATCACAAAGTCACCTTGGTTGTCAAGACATTCAATGATTGTCAAAAAATAAAACTTGAACCACTTTACAAATATTGCAATTTATTACAAAACAGTTTTTAAAAACGAAAAACAAAGACCAAAAGTTATAATCGAAGATGGATAAAATAAAAAGTACAGATAAAGTATTAATAATTAGTAATAAACAGGACGTGACAGAAGGTTTAAAGTCGATTTTCGAGCACACTGGAGCCAACATAACCTCAATTACATTCGAAAACACAACAGGTAAACTTCTTCTTATTAGCTTTAAATCTTTATTTAAATAATAATAACTGTTGTCTTGTGTAGAACGCAATGCCGATGTTACTATCGCCAGCAGTGCGGATCCAGCTTGCGATTTGCAGAAAATACTAACTGCCTTAAAACCTGGAGGGCTGTTCTTCCAACTGGTTACTTCTTCTGATAAAGATGATCCGGAATTTCAATTGAAAATTGCAGGATTTATTAATGTTTCGAAACAAGTGAGGGATACCTTCCATTTGTATATATGTGAAAAGCCCAAGTATGAAATTGGATCCACTGCTAAGATAAAATTGAAAACTCCTGGACCAGTTTGGAAACTGGATGAAAATGATGATGAAACCATTGATCCAGATAATTTATTGGATGAAGATGATTTAAAGAAACCATCTACTAATGAACTTAGAGGTTTGCTTAATATTACATTTAGTTTTGTTGTTGTAATTACATTTTCTTTTTTTTTTCTTTTTTTTTTTTGTAGTTTGTGGCACTACAGGCAAAAGAAAGGCTTGTAAAGATTGCAGTTGTGGTCTGGCTGACGAATTGGCAGCTGAGAAAGGCGTTGTTGATACGGGTAACGCTCCGAAATCATCTTGTGGAAGTGTAAGTTACCGTTTTTCTTTTCTTCTTCTTATTAAAAGCATTAACCAAGGAATTTAATGAATGATTTAAAGTGTTTTGGTCCTGTAAATTTTTTTTGTAATTAATAATTAGTGATGCAACGAATAGTGAATTTGCTGAATATCCGAATACCGTTTTTAATCTAACTGAATACCGAATATTCGGCCACTGAATAGTTCAGCCACGTATGAAACGTGCTGAAACGCATCTTTTTACAATTAGTGATACATAAAGCATTAGCAAATGAACGTTTCTGATAGTGATAATTCTTCAAGTGGAGGCGAAGAGTTGGCCACAGATAAGAGTAAAAGTTCAAATGAAAATATCTATAATTCTCTTGGGAGTTGCTTCAATGAAATTGTTGAAGAAAATAAAAGCGGCGTTCGAAACATATAATCAAGCAAGTCCTCTTAGCCGTGGACCTAGATCAAAATCTAAAGTCACCAATTTTGAACCGTACGGGAAATCCCTACGATCGGTGGGCTGAGATGCTAAATGTATACCCCAAGCTATGTGAGGTGGCAAAAATTTATTTATCTTCACCATGTGAAATAATAAATATTATCAGTTTTTCGTTAAATTCGGATATTCGGTGGAATATTTGTTAATATTCGTTGCATCACTATTAATAATTTTAACATTTATTTCGAAAATTCAAATCATCTCTTTACGTTAAATGGTATACAATAACAGTTTTGGTATACTATAATTAAATAAAAAAGTAAAAAATGGCACATTTCAACTAAAACAAGAAACACATCTTACTCTATTTTATTCTAAAAGAATCAATGTTCTTTCTTTAACAAAACGTAATAATAAAAAAATAATAATTAAAACAAAATTTAAAAAAAATTAACATCGTTTGTTGCATTTTTAGTTTTTAGTCCTAAAACCATGCCACTTTAAAAAAATAAAATATATCACATTGGATTATATTAAAAATATTTTCAAAGAACAATGCTAATACTGCGAAAGAAACATAATAATAAAAAAAATATTTATAAATTGATTTCGTCTTTATATTACATAATTTTTTTTTAATTAATTTGAAATTTTAACATTTCTTAATTTTTTCTGTTGCAGTGTTACTTGGGTGATGCATTTCGTTGCGCCACTTGTCCTTATTTAGGAATGCCAGCATTTAAACCCGGCGAAAAAGTACAATTGGTTGGCAACCAATTAGAAGACGATTTGTAAATAACGGTAAATCCCTAATCTACCCGGTGCTCAAATTTCCATTGACCAAATTCCGTTCTTTTGTTTTTTTTATTTATTTATATGGTTATAAACTCAAAAAACAAAAGAAAACAAAAAATGGCAGAAAATTTAAAATTTTTCATTTTCGAAATTAAATTTTATTAAAAATAGAATTTAAAACAGCAACATAAAAGAAAGTTTTAAGAATTTAAAAAAGGCCAATGGCCAATGAAAATTGAATCACCAGGTAGAAAAAAAAAACACAATGAAATGGTGGCTTGGATAGTGTTTATAGCAAGTAACATAATCAGAATAAAGATGTCTATTTTCAAGCATTTAAATATGCTAAGCTTAAATCTAAAAATTGCCCTTATATTGGATTGCCATTAGCCAAATTTTCCTGTTCGTTTTTCCTACTAAACCAACCGGTTTTCGCATCATATGCCACGCTAGAATGACACCGGAAACTATTTCCCAAAGCAACAGGATACTGTTGGCATGAATTGGGTACTATAAATATCTTCATATCAATGTTAATACCATTCAAGCTGATTTGCGCAATGGCTTCACCATTGGTAACAATAGGAACTCCTTTGGATCCAATTAAAGGCGTCTTAATGTCCTTGTAGATGATCCCCATGCGTTTAGCATACTCTTCTTGTACAGTTACATGTTCGGCATCCAAATCATTGTATGCTAGAACTGAGTGTTGATCAATTTGGATAAAAAACGTTGACTCATTGAAGGAATACTTTTCGTTGAGCAATATAAGTAATTCGCTTGGATCTAACAAATTCAATTTGCCTAATTCTGTTCTTAAAGTGTGCGGACGTAAACCTCCAATGAGGCAGGAGACAGCTTTCGTGCCCAGAATTGAACACTTTTGCAAGAGATTAATTTTCCTATCAAAGTATGATTTGTAAGTTTCGCCTGGTTTCTTAATGCAATTCAGCATTTCCTGTAAATTGTCACAGAATTCCATCCTGGGTCGGAATTCATATAAGAATTCCCTAGAGAGGTCTGGCCAATTTTTGAAGACGTTGTTGTTTCGCAGCATCCATCTACGAGGTCTTCCTTCTAATTTTGTGATCAGTTGGAATTTAGTTTCGGTCTCTGACCAATTGAAATGTTTTTGTCGGTGTTTTAGAATGTCGAGCATTTCTTGGACTGTCAAAAGAGATTTCCCAAATTTAGGAACGAAGGGGTCAGGCTGATAAGGCATTTGTTCCATGTAAAGTTCCTCTGGTGTTTTCTCTGCGATTTCCGGTTTCATTATTTGAGCTGCAAATGTAATTGGTGGACCGGTTGAGTCGTGACTACTGTTAGAAGCAGATGTTTTGATGTTTTGTAATTCATAATGAGTATGAAATTGGGAAATATTTGTCTCTGCTTGAAGATAACTATTAGGAGTGGCAAAGTTTTGTTGGTTCAGTAGTAATTTATCGGGAAATCCTTCTCTGGAATGTTGATGAGGTATTTCAGGGATTGTCTGATTTGCAAAATGTACATCAGCGTTTGAAGAATGTTGAAAATGATCCCTAGGAGGTCTTGGCATTGCTGTGAAATTTTGCTGCTTTAATTTGATGTGATCAGCAAAGTCGTCTCGAAAATTTTCATGTGGAATCCTTGGATTGGGTGTGTCATTACTAGAAGTAAGTTGAAAGTTATCATTAGGAGGTGTTCCTGAATAACTCTGATTAATTCCAATTTTCTCATTGGAAAAATCACTTCTGAATTGTTCACGTGGAACTTTATGATTTGCATGTTTCGCAAAATTTTCTTGTTCGGAATTATGTTGGAAGCAATCATCCGGCGGGGTTTTTGCTCCAAAATGCTGTCCCAATCGAACTTTACCTTCCTTCAAATGTTCATAAGGAACTTTTTTATCAGAGAAATCACCTCTGAAATGTTCATGAGGTAGTCTAGGCATTTTTTTATCAGAGACTTCTTCACTGAAATGATCATGAGTTGTCCAACTATTAGTCTGCTTTGATGTTTTGATTTCAAACGATATTTTGACAGGAGGCGTAACTCTCTTTCTTTTCTTATGATTTCTGCCTCTTCTCCTTTGATCATTTCTTTCTACATCTTTGTAATCAGACTCGATAGGCACCCCATCAAAATCCCTATCGTCTTCAAACTGAGAATTCTGTCTTTGAATTTCAAAACGCTCATCCTGATTCCATTCTGGTGGTTCATCAATAACAAGCCGAGGATCATCTTGATCATCTTCATATGTACCATTTCTTATATTTTCCTCTTCATTTTGCCATTCAATCCTTTCTTCGAATCTATCATAATCACGATCCGGTGAATCCTCTTTGGTACTCCTTAAAAAGGCAGCTCTTCTATCTTCATCAACAACCATTTCTTCACCATAGTACTCATCTTGATTTTCCCTATGAGCATCAGCAGTATGTGACAATTCATTTGGTCCAAATCTTTCATGGTTTGCCCACTTTGTATCCCTTTCATAATGGTGGGATCCATCATCGAAATCTTCTCTATCGAAATTAAGACCTGGAGAAGGAGCAAAGTCATCATTAGTCCATCTACTTCTTTTTTCAAAACGATGTTCATTTCTGGTAGTTCTGGGAGAATCCTCCAAAGAATTAGTAGAATTTTTTTCAAATTGGTTAATTCTCTCATGGTACCACTCATTGATTTCTTTGTGACATGAGTTATCGATTGTTTCATTAGTTCCAACTCCATGTATTATTTGTTCGTCTTGATCTTTCCAACTTTGTCGAGAGGTATAAGATGAACTCCGACGATCAGACTTGTGAAACATTTCTTTTGCTTCATTTTGCCGGGAGTCATTAAAAGATCGACGGCTTGTTTTAGAGTTTCTAGATCTGTCTCTAGATGTGCTTCGATTATTACCACCTTCATGGTAATTGGCAACATGAGACTCTTCATGAAGATTTCTATTTGTTGTCCTCTCCTTTCTTTCATTATAGTCAATTTGTTTATCCCTATTGATTCTCTCATTTCTTTCATTCTTGGAAGGCTTAGAGCCTTGGCTTCTCATCTCATATTCTCTTCTTCGTTTTTGATTTATATCATTTGTATCTTCTTTTGGAAAATTAACATCTTCGTTATGGTCATTCCAAGATGAAGTACTTTCAATGTAATCCTGGTTTAGCTCTTTATAGCGTCTTTTCAGTCTTTCCTCTTTCTCTGCCAGTTTTTCGCGTGCTTTAGTTAATTTCTCCCTTAAAGCATCTCGACTTAACTCTAGTTCCTGTTCTTTTTGTGATAAATCAAAATGATTTTGGGGATTGGTAAGTCTTTTATCCAAATTGTGGTATTTAGAAGGACTGCTACTTTTCTGTTTGTGATGTCTAGGCATTTTGCTTCCAATATTCTGTAAGCAAATCTAATTTAATTATATTTTATAAGCAAATTAATGAATAACAATGGTTGCAAATAACCTTTAATGAATTGTTTGATCTTATCCAGTGATATTATCAATTTCATTTAATAAAGTGTATAAGGCAGTCTTCATATTTTAGATTTTCGTAAGCTTTATAAAAAAACATTAATTTAATTACGTAAAAACTACTAAATAACTTCGTAAAATCATTTTTTATTTTATGAATGAAAAATAAAACATAAGCAGCATTAGGCTTACCTAATGAAAAACCTAAACGTTCAATACTTAGAGAGCCTTCTGTGCTTTAGGGAGTTTTCGGAATTATGTATTTTTTACAAACCTTTCTTTTAATAACAATTTATTTCAATTTTTTGATGCACAA